>JAPDOI010001786.1:0-141705 GCA_029168955.1 Aplectana chamaeleonis | reverse complement strand
AAATGAGTTTCAAATGACCCAATTTTACAGGTTCTAGGTACTTTTCTAGATTTGGGGGCACGCACCACTCAAGACAGAAATGAAATGAACGGCCTATTGGTGAGGCTACCAGTCGAAGTATTTCCGTAGAGCTCTAATAAAAACAATGATTGATAGCGCAGCATCAGGCCTCTTTATCAGAGTTTTCCATCATTTCTATGAGTTTTTGCGTAGCTTGGGTCCCTCTAGTGAAAGAAAATGTTGAAGGGGCCCATGAAATCCTTCATTTGTAAAGAAAAGTCAATCGGAACACATTGTAAATACGAATTTGAATTTCGCGCCAAAATCATTTTCGGAGTTTTTCTGCATGTGGAGTTCGTGCCGTAACCAATTTTTCCTGTTATCTTACTGTCGCACCAACATTCTGTGGTGGCCAGATGACTGGTGAGAAATTGTATGGATATTAACCCTCATCGTCCAACGTTTTTGACTCGCCAAAGTTTACCAGTGTATCTACCGGGCTCAACTGCGAAATTCGAGCCTGAAAATGGAAATTGACCCAGCGCGAACGATAAGTTAAGTGCGCCAGAAGAGGACTACCGTAATTTCAGGAATGATGTTATTCGGCTCTCGTAAACAAATTTGATGATACCCAATTGATCAATGATAAAGTATAAAAGAAGTGAAGAGCGGTGTGTCTTGATTCACACACCGTCCTTCTCTAGGGGTCAGCAGTTGAGGATCTGCCTGGACTAAAAGCAGGGAAACATCACCACCCGTAGGGAAGATGAAGCGAAATCGAGCCGTGAACTTCAGGAAAATTTTAGGAGCCAACTCGGAGTGAGATTACGGTAGCCCTGTTCTGGCGGACTTAACTATCGTTCTTGTAGATTCGGAGGCCTGGCTTGCAAACGGTGTCCTGAACATTGAACTGGAGGTCCTGCACACCCTACCTACTGAGAGGTCCAGCACACACATTCCATGAAGTCCTGCTCATCCTTACAGGGGTCTTGGCACACGGTTTCATGATGTCCTGCACACTCCTACTGGGATGTCCTGCACCACATTCCACAAAGTTCTGATCATCCTTACAGGGGTCTTGCACACGTTTCATGATGTCCCTGCACACTCCCTACTAAGGTCCTGCACACATTCCATGATGTCCTGCACACCCCTTATGGGGTCCTGCACACACGCTTTCATGATGTCCTGCACACTCCTACTGATGTCCTGGGCACACATTCCACGAAGTTCTGATCATCTCTTACAGGGGTCTTGGCACATCGTTTCATGAAAGTGTCCCTGCACACTCCTACTACAGTCTCTGCACACATTCCATGATGTCCTGCACACCCCTACTGGGGTCCTACACAGGTTCCATGATGTCCTGCACACTTCTACTGGGTCCTGCACAGGTCCCATGATGTCCTGGGTAATAATCTTTACTGGCGGTCCTGCACACTTACTGAGTGTCTTGCACATTATCTTCTACGACGTCCGCATACCCCTACTGGGGTCCCACACACGTTCCATGACATCCTGCGCACTCTCACTGAGGTCCTGTACAGGTCCCATAATGTCATGCACACTCCTACTGCAGAGGTCCTGCACACCCTTATTGGGGTTCCTGCACACGCTTCATGATGTCCTGCACACTCCTACTGGGATGTCCCGCACAATATTCCACGAAGTTCTGATCATCCTTTACAGGGGTCTTGGCACACGTTTCATGATGTCCTGCACACTCCTACTAAGGTCCTGCACACATGACTCCATGATGTCCTGACACACCCTATTGGGGTCCTGCACACGTTCCATGATGTCCTGTGTACTTTACTGAGGTCCTCACACACATTCCACGACGTCCTGCTCAACCCTACTGGGGTCCTGCACACGCTTCATGATGTCCTGCAGCACTCCTACTGGGATGTCCCTGGCACACATTCCATGAAGTCCTGCTCATCTCTAACAGGGGGTCTTGCAACATGTTTCATGATGTCCTGCACACTCCTACCAAGCGTCCCGCAATAACATTCTACATGACGTCCTGCACACCCCCTACTGGGGTCTCGCACAGGTCCCATGGATGTCCTGCACACTCCTTACTGATGTTCTCTGCACACATTCCTCTGACGATGTCCTGGCACACCCTACTGGGGTCCTACACAGGTTCCACATGATGTCCCTATGCACACTCTACCGGGGTCCTTGCACAGGCTGTCCCATGATGTCCTGGGCACACTCCCACTAAGTGTCCTGCACACCCTACTGAGCGGTCCTGCACAACATCTCTACGACGTCCTGCACACCCCCTACTGGGGGAACCTGCAATATCAACCCGTTCCATGATATCCTGCGCACTCCTACTTGAGGTCCTGTACAGGTCCCATAATGTCATGCACACTCCTTACTGAGTGTCCTGCACACCTCCTACTGGGGTCCTGCACAGGTCCCACATGATGTCCCCTGCACACTCCTACTTCAAGTGTCCTGGGCACACTCCCACCTTCTTGGAGGTCCTGCACACATTCTACGACGTGTCCTTGCAACACCTCTACTGGGGTCCTGCACAGGTCCCAAAAATGTCCTGGCACACTCCTACTGAGGTCCTGCACACCCCTAGCTGGGGTCCCTGCACACAGGTCCCATGATGTCCTGCACACTCCTACTAAGGTCCCGCACATCTCCTACTGGAGGTCCTGCACACATTCTACGACGTCCTGCACACCCTCCTACTGGGGTCCTGCACACAGGTCCCATGATGTCCTGCACACTCCTACCAAGGTCCTGCACACTCCTCACCGAGGTCCTGCACAATATTCTACGGCGTCCTGCACACCCTCCTCACTGGAGATCCAGAGCCAATTACATTCCATGAAGTCCTGCTCATCCTTACAGGGGTCTGGGTAACACGTTTCATGGGATGTCCTGCAAAACACTCCTGGGACTGGATGTCCTGCACACATTCCACGGAGTTCTGATCATCCTTACAGGGGTCTTGCATTAATGCTCTTCACATGATGTCCTGCACACTCCTTACCAAGGTCCTGCACACATTCCATGATGTCCTGGCACACCCCTTATTGGGGTCCTGCACACGCTTCATGATGTCCTGCACACTCCTACCGATGTCCTGCACACATTATTCCACGAAGTTCTGATCATCCTCTACAGGGGTCTTGCACACGTTTCATGATGTCCTGCACACTCTTACTAAGGTCCTGCACATCATCTCCATGATGTCCTGCTGTACCAGCTCAACCCCTATTGGGGGTCCTGCACACGCTTCCATGATGTCCTGCACACTCCTACTGATGTCCTGGCACACATTCCATGAAGTCCTGCCTCATCCTTTACAGGGGTCTTGGCACACGTTTCATGATGTCCTGCACACCCTTGGCTGGGGTCCTGCACACGCTTCTATGATGTCCTGCACACCCTACTGGATGTCCTGCACATTATTCCACGAAGTTCTGATCATGTTCCGCACACCTCCTAGGGGTCTTCTGCACACGTTTCATGATAAGTCCCCTGCACACCTACTTACTGGGTCCCCCAAAAGCACAGGTTCCATGATGTCCTGCACACCCCCTACTGGGGTCCTGCACACGTTCCATGATGTCCTGTGTACATTTTACTACAAGTCCTGGGCACACCCTACTGGAGGTCCTGCACACATCTCCATGACGTCCTGCTCAACCCTACTGGGGTCCCGGCACAGCACGCTTCATGATGTCCTCTGCACACTTCCTACCGATGTCCTGCACACATTCTAGTTCCGTCATCCTGCAGGGTCTCGCAATATGTTTCATGATGTCCTGCACACTCCTACTAAGGTCCTGCACATTCTACGACGTCCCACACTTACTGGGGTCCCCGCACAGGTCCCATGGGATGTCCCGGGTACACTCCTACTGGATGTTCTGCACTAATATCTCTACGATGTCCCGTAACACCCCCTACTGGGAGGTCCCCACACATTGTGTTCCATGATGTCCTGCACACTCCTACTGGGGTCCTGCACAGGTCCCATGATGTCCTGCACACTCCTACTGAGGTCCTGCACACATTACCATGAAGTCCTGCTCATCCTTACAGGGTCTTGGCACACCCCTACTGGGGTCCCGTAATGTTCCATGGATGTCCTTGCACACTCCTACCAAGGTCCTGTACACTCCTACTGGAGTGTCCTGCACATATTCCACTGTGACGGTCCTGCACACTCTCCCTAAACACAAATCCTGGTACAGAGTCCCATGATGTCCCCGGCACACTCCTACCAAGGTCCTGGCACACTCCTACACTGGGAGGTCCTGCACACATTCTACGACGGCAGTCCTGCACACTCCCTACTGAGAGATCCAGCACACATTCCATGAATGTCCTGCACACTCCTTACAGGGGTCTTGCACACGTTTCACTGATGTCCTGCACAGAAACCTACCGAGCTGTCCTGCAATAACATCTCCACGAAAGTTCTTGATCACTCCTTACAGAGGTCTTGCACACGTTTCATGATGTCCTGCACACTACTCATCAAGGTCCTGCACACATTCCATGATGTCCTGCACACTCCCTACGGGGTCCTGCACGACGCTTACTGAGGGCCCCATTCTATTTAAGTGTCCTGCACACCCCTACTGAGATGTCCTGCAATAACATTCCACGAAGTTCTGATCATCCCTTACAGGGGTCTTGCACACGTTTCATGATGTCCTGCACACTCCTTACTAAGGTCCTGCACACAGTCCACAGATAGTCCTCGTACCACCCCTTATTGGGGTCCTGCACACGCTTCATGATGGCCCCACACTACTACTAAGGTCCTGCACATTATTCCACAGATGTCCTGCACACCCTATTGGGGTCCTGCACACGTTCCATGATGTATCCTGTGTGTAAGTTCTTTACTAAGGCTTGCTAATACACATCTCCATGACGTCCTGCTCAACTCCCTACTGGGGAAGTCCTGCACACGCTTCATGATGTCCTGCACACTCCTACTGATGTCCCTGCACACATCTCCATGAAGTCCTGCTCATCCTTACAGGGGTCTTGGCACATGTTCTTCATGATGTCCTGCACACCTCCTACTAAGGTCCTGCACACATCTCTACGGACGTCCTGCACACTCCTCACTGGGGTCCCGCACACAGGTCCCATGATGTCCTGCACACTCCTACTGGGATGTTCTGGCACACACATCTCTACGATGTCCTGCACACCCCTACTGGGGTCCTACACAGGTTCCATGATGTCCTGCACACTCCTACTGGGGTCCTGCACAGAAGTCCCATGATGTCCTGCGCACTCCTACTAAGGTCCTGCAAATAACCCTACTGAGGTCCTGCACACATTCTACGACGTCCTGCACACCTCCCTACTGGGGTCCTGCACACGTTCCATGATATCCTGCGCATCTTCTACCACTGGAGGTCCTGTACAGGTCCCATAATGTCATGCACACTCCTACTGACAGGGTCCGAGTGTCCTGCACACCCCCTACTGGGGTCCTGCACAGGTCCCATGATGTCCTGCACACTCCTACTACAAGGTCCTGCACACCCTTCACTGGGAGGTCCTGCACACACTGCATGACGTCCTTGCACACCTCATTGGGGGTCCTGCACAGGTCCCAAAATGTCCTGCACACTCCTATTTGAGGTCCTGCACACGTTTCTACTGGGGTCCTGCACAGGTCCCATGAGATGTCCTGCACACTCCTACTTAAGGTCCTGCACACTCCTACCGAGTGTCCTGCACACATTCTACGACGTCCTGCACACCTCTACTGGGGTCCTGCACAGGTCCCATGATGTCCTGCACACTCCTACCAAGGTCCTGCACACGTTACCCTACTGATGTCCTGCACACATCTCTACGGCGTCCTGCACACCCCTACTGAGATCCAGCACACATTCCATGAAGTCCTGCTCATCCTAACAGGGGTCTTGCACACGTTCTCATGATGTCCTGCACACTCCTACTGATGTCCTGCACACATTCCACGGAGTCCTGACTCATCCTTACAGGGGGTCCTTGCACATATCGCTCTCATGATGTCCCTGGGCACACTCCTACCAAGGTCCTGCACAACATTCCACGATGTCCTGCACACCCCTGCTGGGGTCCTGCACACGCTTCATGATGTCCTCCCCTGCACACTCCTACCGGATGTCCTGCACACATTCCACGATGTCCTGATCACCCTTACAGGGGTTCTTGCACACGTTTCATGATGTCCTGCACACTCCTACTGGGGTCCTGCACACAGGTTCCATGATGTCCTGCACACCCTACTGGGGTCCTCTGCACACGCTTCATGATGTCCTGCACACCCTTACTGGGTCCTGCACACCTACTGAGGTCCTGCACACATCTCCCACGAAGTCCTGCACACCCCTACTGGGGTCCTGCACACGTTTCACATGATGTCCTGCGCACTCCTACTGAGGTCCTGTACAGGTCCCATAATGTCATGCACATTCCTACGGAGGTCCTGATCATACCTTACTGGGGTCCTGCAATAACGTTCTCATAGAGATGTCCTGCACACTCCTACTAAGGTCCCTGCACACTCCCACTGGGAGGTCCCGTACACATCTCCATGACGTCCTGCTCAACCCTACTGGGGTCCTGCACACGCTTCATGATGTCCTGCACACTCCTACTGATGTCCTGCACACATGGTCCCAAATGAAAGTCCTGCACATCCTTGCCAGGGGTCTTGCATGTTTCATGATGTCCTGCACACTCCTACTAAGGTCCTGCACACACTCCCACTGGAGGTCCTGCACACATTCTACTGAGGTCCTGCACACCCTACTGGGGTCCTTCTGCAACAGGTATCACCATGATGTCCTGCACACTCCTTACCAAGGTCCTGGGCACACAGGTCCCTTACTGGAGGTCCCGTGCACCACATTCTACGACGGTCCTGCACAAGGCACCCCCTTACTGGGAGATCCAGTTAACACATTCCATGAAGTCCTGCTTCATCTCCTACAGGGGTCCTGCACACGTTTCATGATGTCCTGCACACCCTACATGGGATGTCCTGCACACATTCCTACGGAGTCCTGCACATCCTCACAGGGAGTGCTCCTTGCACACGTTTCATGATGCATCCTGCATTACACTCCTACTGAGGTCCTTGCACATTATTCCATGATGTCCTGTACATCTTACCGTGTCCTGCACACCCTATTGGGGTCCTGCACACGCTTCATGATGCGTCCTGCACACTCCTACTGATGTCCAGCAAAACACATTCCACGAAGTTCTTGATCATCCTACAGGGGTCTTGCACACGTTCTCACATGTCCTGCACACTCCTACTACTGCTGTCCTGCACATGTCCATGTGATGTCCTGATCACACTCCCTACAGGGGTCCTGCACGACGTTTCATGATGTCCTGCACACTCCTACCTTACAAGGTCCTGCACACATTCCATGATGTCCTGCACACCCCTATTGGGGTCCTGCACACGTTCCATGATGTCCTGTGTACTCTTACTAAGGTCCTACACACACATTCCATGACGTCCTGCTCAACCCTACTGGGGTCCTGCACAAATAATGCTTCATGATGTCCTGCACACTTCCTACTGATGTCCTGCAATAACATTCCATGAAGTCCTGCTCATCCTTACAGGGGTCTTGCACATGTTTCATGATGTCCTGCACACTCCTACCAAGGTCCTGCACACATTCTACATGACGTGTCCTGCACAACCCCTACTGGGGTCCTGCACAGGTCGCTTTTTCTCATGATGTCCCGTACACTCCTACTGATGTCTCTGCACACATTCTTACGATGTCCTGCACACCTCATACTGGGGTCCTGGGCCACAGTGATATCCTGTAAGACTCCATGTGATGTCCTGCACACCCCTACTGGTCAGATATCCTGCACAGGTCATTCCATGATGTCCTGCACACTCCTACTGGGGGTCCTGCAACAGGTCCCATGATGTCCCTGCACACTCCTACTAAGGTCCTGCACACCAATACCTACGCAGGTCCTGCACAAATATTCTACGACGTCCTGCACACCCCTTACTGGGGTCCTGCACACGTTCCATGATATCCTGCGCACTCCTACCGAGGTCCCTGTACAGGTCCTTCATAATGTCATGCGCACACTCCTACTGGGAGGTCTCTGCACACATTCCTACTGGGGTCCTGCACAGGTCCCATGATGTCCTGCACACTCCTACTAAGGTCCTGCACACTCCCACTGGGAGGTCCTGCACACATTCTACGACGTCCTGCACACCTCATTGGCTGGGGTCCTGCACAGGTCCCAAAATGTCCTGCACACCTCTACTGAGGTCCTGCACACCTCTATCTGGGGGTCTCTGCACAGGTCCCATGATGTCCTGCACACTCCTACTAAGGTCCTGCACACCTCCTACTGAGGTCCTGCACAGCATTCACATGTAGATCGTCCTGCACACCCTACTGGGGTCCTGCACAGGTCCCATGATGTCCTGCACACTCTACCAAGGTCCTGCACACTCCCTACTGAGGTCCTGCACACATGTCTCTACGGCGTCCTGCACACATCCTACCGAGATCCAGCACACATTCCATGAAGTCCTGCTCATCCTTACAGGGTCTTTGCACATGTTTCATGATGTCCCTGCACACTCTACCTAAGCGTCCTGCACACATTCTACGACGTCCTGCACACCCCTACTGAGGTCCTGCACACATCCCATGATGTGTCCCCAGTAAAACAATCTCCTGCTCGGGTCCTGCATTAGGTCCCATGACACAACCTGCAACACACTCCTTACCGGATGCTCTGCACACTTCTACGATGTCCTGCATCAATGATGTCCCACCCCTACTGGGGTCCCACACAGGTTCCATGATGTCCTTGCACACTCCTGTTGGGGTCCTGCACAGGTCCCATGATGTCTGGTGCACCCTTACTAAGGTCCTGCACACCCTACTGAGGTCCTGCACAATTCTGGACATCCATGAAGTCCTGCACATCCTTACAGGGGGTCTTGCACAAAATAATGTTCCATGATGGTCCTGCACACTCCTACTGAGGGTCCTGCACAGGTCCCAGTAATGTCCTGCACACTCTACTGGGAGGTCCCAGAACACCCCTACTGGGGTCCTGCACAGGTCCCATGATGTCCTGCACACTCCTTACTGAGGTCCTGCACACATTCCACGGAGGTCCTGCACATCCTTACAGGGTCCTGCAACACGTTTCATGATGTCCTGCACACTCCTGGTCCCAAAATGTCCTGCACACCCTACTGAGGTCCTGCACACCTCCTACTGGGGTCCTTGGCACAGGTCCCATGATGTCCTTGCACACTCTACCAAGGTCCTGCACACTCCTTACTGAGGTCCTGCACACATTCTCTACGACGTCCCTGCACACCCTCACTGGTCCTGCACAGGTCCCAAATGTCCTTGGGCACACTTACCGGGAGGTCCTGGCACACCCTACTGGGTCCTGGCACAGGTCCCATGATGTCCTGCACACACTCCTACTGAGGTCCTGCACACATTCCATGAAGTCCTGCACACCCTACAGGGGTCTTGCACACGTTTCATGATGTCCTGCACACTCCCACCACTGGATGTCCTGCACACTCTCACCACAGGCGTCCCACACCTCATACTGGGGTCCCGCACAAGTTTCGTGATGTCCTGCACACATCCTACTGAGTTCTGATCATCATCCACAGGGTCTTGAACATCGCAATGATGTCCTGCACACCTCCTACTAAGTTCCTGCACACACATTCCATGATGTCCTGCACACCCCTATTGGGGTCCTGCACACGCTTCATGATGTCCTGCACACTCCTACTGATGTCCTGCACACATTCCACGAAGTTCTGATCATCCTTACAGGGTCTTGCACACGTTTCATGATGTCCTGCACACTCCTACTAAGGTCCTGCACACATTCCATGATGTCCTGCACACCCTATTGGGGTCCTGCACACGTCTCTATGATGTCCTGTGTAATTTTACTAAGGTCCTACACACACTCCATGACGTCCTGCTCAACCCTTACTGGGGTCCTGCACACGCTTCATGATGTCCTGCACACCCTACTGATGTCCTGCACACATTCCATGAAGTCCTGCTCATCCTTACAGGGGTCTTGCACATGTTTCATGATGTCCTGCACACTCCTACTAAGGTCCTGCACACATTCTCACGACGTCCTGCACACCCTACTGGGGTCCTGCACAGGTCCCATGATGTCCTGCACACTCCTACTGATGTTCTGCACACATTCTACGATGTCCCTGCACACCCCTTACTGGGGTCCTGCACACAGGTTCCAAGATGTCCTGCACACTCCTACTGGGGTCCTGCACAGGTCCCATGATGTCCTGCACACCCTACTAAGGTCCTGCACACCTCCTACTGAGTCCCTGCACACTCCTACTGAGGTCCTGCACACATTCTACGGCGTCCTGCACACCCCTACTGAGATCCAGCACACATTCCATGAAGTCCTGCTCATCCTTACAGGGGTCTTGCACACGTTTCAAGATGTCCTGCACACTCCTACTAAGGTCCTGCACACAATCCATGACGTCCTGCACACCCCTATTGGGGGTCCTGCACACGTTCTATGATGTCCTGTGTAATTTTACTAAGGTCCTACACATCTCCATGAGGTCCTGCTCAACCCTATTGGGGTCCTGCACACGCTTCATGATGTCCTGCACACTCCTACTGATGTCCTGCACACATTCCATGAAGTCCTGCTCATCCTTACAGGGGTCTTGCACATGTTTCATGATGTCCTGCACACTCCTACTAAGGTCCTGCACACCATTCCATGATGTCCTGCACACCCCTTATTGGGGTCCTGCACACGTTCCATGATGTCCTGTGTAATTTACTAAGGTCCTACACACATTCCATGACGTCCTGCTCAACCCTACTGGAGTCCTGCACACGCTTCATGATGTCCTGCACACTCCTACTGATGTCCTGCAATCACATTCCATGAAGTCCTGCTCATCCTTACAGGGGTCCCGCACACGTTTCATGATGTCCTGCACACTCCTACAAAGGTCCTGCACACATTTTACGACGTCCTGCACACCCCTACTGGGGTCCTGCACAGGTCCCATGATGTCCTGCACACTCCTACTGGGATGTTCTGCACACATTCTACGATGTCCTGCACACCCCTACTGGGGTCCTACACAGGTTCCATGATGTCCTGCACACTCCTACTGGGGTCCTGCACAGGTCCCATGATGTCCTGCGCACTCCTACCAAGGTCCTGCACACTCCTACCGAGTGTCCTGCACACATTCTACGACGTCCTGCACACTCCCCTACTGGGGTCCTGCACACGTTCCATGATATCCTGCGCACTTCCCTAAATTGAGTGTCCTGCACAGGTCCCATAATGTCATGCACACTCCTACCGAGGTCCTGCACACCCCTACTGGGGTCCTGCACAGGTCCCATGATGTCCTGCACACTCCTACTAAGGTCCTGCACACTCCCACCGAGTGAACTTCCTGCACACATCTCTACGACGTCCTGCACACCTCACTGGGGTCCTGCACAGGTCCCAAAATGTCCTGCACACTCCTACTGGAGGTCCTGCACACCCTCACTGGGGTCCTGCACAGGTCCCATGATGTCCTGCACACTCCTATTAAGGTCCTGCACACTCCTACCGAGGTCCTGCACACATATTCATTCCCATGACGTCCTGCACACCCTCACTGGGGTCCTGCACAGGTCCCATGATGTCCTGCACACTCCTACTCAAGGTCCTGCACACTCCTACTAAGGTCCTGCACACTCCTACTGAGGTCCTGCACACATCTCTTACGGCGTCCTGCACACCCCTACTGAGATCCAGCACACATTCCATGAAGTCCTGCTCATCTCACAGGGGTCTTGCACACGTTCTTTTCATGATGTCCTGCACACTCCTACTGATGTCCTGCACACACATTCCACGGAGTTCTGATCATCCTTACAGGGGTCTTGCACACGTTTCATGATGTCCTGCACACTCCTACTAAGGTCCTGCACACATTCCATGATGTCCTGCACACCTTTATTGGGGTCCTGCACACGCTTCATGATGTCCTGCACACTCCTACTGATGTCCTGCATACATTCCACGAAGTTCTGATCATCCTTACAGGGGTCTTGCACACGTTTCATGATGTCCTGCACACTCCTACTAAGGTCCTGCACATTATCTCCATGATGTCCTGCACACTCCTACTAAGGTCCTGCACACGTTCTATGATGTCCTGTGTAATTTTACTAAGGTCCTACACACATTCCATGACGTCCTGCTCAACCCTACTGGGGTCCTGCACACGCTTCATGATGTCCTGCACACTCCTACTGATGTCCTGCACACATTCCATGAAGTCCTGCTCATCTCAGGGTCTTGCACATGTTTTCTATGATGTCCTGCACACTCCTACTAAGGTCCTGCACACATTTTACGACGTCCTGCACACTCCCTTACTGGGGTCCTGCACAGGTCCCATGATGTCCTGCACACTCCTACTGATGTTCTGCACACATTCTACGATGTCCTGCACACCCCTACTGGGGTCCTACACAGGTTCCATGATGTCCTGCACACTCCTACTGGGGTCCTGCAGTCCTGCACAGGTCCCATGATGTCTGTGCACACTCCTACTAAGGTCCTGCACACTCCTACTGAGGTCCTGCACACATCTCTACGACGTCCTGCACACTCCCTACTGGGGACCTGCACACACGTTCCATGATATCCTGCGCACCTCCCTACTGAGGTCCTGCACACTCTCTACTGGGGTCCTGCACAGGTCCCATGATGTCCTGCACACTCCCACTGGGAGTGTCCTGCACACATCTCTACGACGTCCACTGGGGTCCTGCACAGGTCCCAAATGTCCCACACTCCTACTGGAGGTCCTGCACACCACTCTACTGGGGTCCTGCACAGGTCCCAAAATGTCCTGCACACCCCTACTGGGGTCCTGCACAGGTCCCATGATGTCCTGCACACTCCTACTAAGGTCCTGCACACACTCCTGCTGAGGTCCTGCACACAATATTCTACGGCGTCCTGCACACAACCCTACCGAGGGGTTGCTGTAGTTCCACGACGTCCTGCATACTCCTACTGCGGTCTCGCATAGTCAACCGACACTTCAGCACACCCTGCGACGACTTCTTATCTTTGGTGCGCATGGTACAAACACGCGCCACGCTCAAAAACAACCCTTCCGCATAGCGTCCTGTTTGCCTGGACGTTTAGAGTACACCACCCTAGAGAGCAAGGTATTTATATGGAGTCTCTAAGAAAACAATGACTGATAACGAAAAACCTGTCATTTTTTATAAACTAATCTTGAGAGGCCGGTTTCCGAGTTTCAAAACGCCCGTTAGGGGCCCAGAAGTCATTATGGTGAGTTCTGACAATTATTTTCTGTCATTCCCGTGGTCTATTACATCTAGTCACAAATTTTCGAGCTTGATTTGGTCCACGCCTTCCAAAAAATGGTTTTCGACGGACGGAGGTGGAGGCGGAGGCGGAGGCGGAGGCGGAGGCGGTGGTGGAGAACGTTTTTGCGTACTTTGAGAGGTCATAACTTCCAGAAAGCGGGGACCAGGTTGGGATGAAAAGTTGCACACATATGTAATTTCTGCAGCGTCGAATAGTGTAAGCAGCCCATACCTCTGTTGACGGTATGAATAGGTGATCTCATTGTAGGGCATCCGCGCGGGAAGAGATCAAAGCCAAATCCTGGTGAGCGCTTCGCGCTCACCACAATTTGCACAAATTCGACCTCCTCAGCCTTTTCCCAGCGGCTTCTCGAAGAGAGCGGTGTGTGAGTGAGTGCAGACCGCTCCTCTGCCCTTTTATGCCCCGAATGTTATGAGCTTGTGTTGTCGTTCGTTATCATGTTTTGTTCAAGAATGGTAACGGTAGCTCTGCGGGAAAAAAATGATCGGCTTGGGCGTGCTTGTCTTATTGATAAGTAAATGAGACACTCTTGGTGGACTACACTGTATATGGTTTCCATTATCGATTTAGTCTGACGCATGGGCCAGGCGGCTGGCCGTGCGGGGCTGGCAACCTTACTTAAGAATGGGGTTTCGGTTTGCGCGATGATCCAACGTCGCTGCCCCGTCCATTCATCAGACTAAAATTATAAAAAATTATAAAGGCAGTGTTCACGATGAAATGAATAGGCGTACTGGCTGTTCATTCTTATTGATTATGAAGGATGATAAGAAATTGTTAAGCTCTTCCATTGGCTAGAACAAGCTACAGTATCCTCTAACATGATCAGATGTTGAAAATAATGAACAGCCAACACGCCTATTCATTTTATCGTGAACACCGCCTTTAAGCGAACTATACCTTGCTCTCTAGGGTGGTGTACTCTAACCGGCCGGATCGATGAGAACGCCAGTTCGGATGAGATGTTTTGCTCAAGGCTAGTGTCGCACCATAAGCAGCATTGATAAGAAAGCTTAACAGGATATGCTGGAGTGTCGGTACACTGTGCAAGACCTCAATAGGAGTGTACAATACGTCATGAAATGTGTGCAGGACATCACTAGGGAGTACTTTAAAATTCCCGTGGCGATTCAGAAAACCATGTTGTCGTTGGTGTAGGACAGTACATAAATGACCCGTGCTTGAAATTCCCTGAATGACTGCAGGGGTTCCAGAAAAAGACATTTTCTTTTCTCCACAAATGGGTATGGATACCGATCAGGGAATTTTCGGGGTGTTCAGAAAAAAATTTCCGGATTCGGCTGAAAACTTTCAACTGGGGATTTTTTAGGGCGCTGAACCCGAATCTGGGGTATATTCCTCGCCAGACTTAGGGTGACTATTGGTTAAAGTAGGCATAATGTTCTTTAACTGACGTTACTTACCTTAAAACTTCGAAAATCGAAAATAGACCTCGAATCCGTGTTCAGCGTCCCAAATGACACCCGCAGTGTAATTTTGAGTCAAATCTGAGACTTTGCCCAAGCTACCGTATATCCACCGTTACATAGCGTCGGAAAACACTCGGTAGAATCGTGCAGCAGTCGATTGGTGATCATTGTCTATATGTATGTACGAGAAGAAAGCACCGTCAGAAAAAATTTAACATTCGGGTCGGTCGATAAGCTTGTTTTGCTTATTTCTCGATGTTTCTTAATTTACTTTACCTTTTTTGATTTTTTTCGTGTAGTAGCAAAACCGTAGCCACAGCCACGTCGGGTTGACCAATGCACGATTCTCCAAGAGTGTCCGGTCGACCGTAGCCGCTACAGAATGCCTGTCACGTTTGAAGCTCATCTCAGAGTCAGATAAGGTCAACGAGCCATAAACTAGCAGTACTAACCAGATTTTTCAGGATCTCTCCGAAAACCATGGTTCCTCGCACGGAAAACGGGTTGGTTTTTTTCTGCTTTTGACCAACTAACTACGTTCATTCGATAACTTTCACAGATCTATACCGGTAGGAAAGCTCGGCGTGGCTCGAAAACCCACAGTGCACATATACGATTCCAACAATAAACAGTGTTTTTACTTCTATAAGCAGTCGAACGAACGGCGCTGGTAGTACAGAATGAGGCCACCTTGAACAGCTCTGCGTTTCACACATCGCCAGTGCTGTCGTGCTGCTTGTTCCAAAGGTCCATAATATGTGTAGCGGGGAAAATCCAACGTTCGTAATGGTTCTGTACGTTGAATAGCAAGTCACCTCCGAGCCAAAATAACAATTTATTCTAAAGCAAGCGACAGAGAATAACAAAAACACGAAATCAATACAAGGAGAAAATGTGAGATGGGCGTCACACTACACCATTTAGCGAAAGGAGAAAGTAAGAACAATAAAACCTCAGGCGCCAATCATAGTCCTCACTGCAAGCGCGGCACGCGCGTGACGCGCGGGACGAGCGGTGGACTATGAAACTTTTCACCGCGCGCCACGCGCGGGACGAGCGGGAAGCCACTATAAAATCTCCGGCGGCACCGCCATGGCGGTGCGGGTGAATGTCGGGCCTTTAATGTGGCATGCACAGGAATTCCTGGCTTGCATTTGCCTGTGCGGTAGAGCAGGATAGTCCCAGAATTACTTATGTTGGAGTGGACTCTATACTTGTTCCAAATGAAATTCATTTCGAATATCCGACTTTTCGACTATAGTCGGATATTGCACTTTTTCGAATATTCGACTTTTCGACTATAGTCGGATATCGCACTTTTTCGAATATTCGACTTTTCGACTGTAGTCGGATATCGCACTTTTTCGAATATTCGACTTTTCGACTGTAGTCGGATATGAGACTCTTTCGAATATTCGACTTTTCGAAAATATTTGACTTTTCGAATAAAAAATGTTTTTTACATGGAAACACATCGATTTCTCACTCATCCACTCGCGGGCGTTCCGACAGATTAAAGCATCCCTTTTCAAACCAGAATCATACCGATATGATTGCTTGGCGGATCTTTAGGCGTGCCTTATAGTATTATTTGCCACAGGTTTCGTGGTAAGAGCTTATATCTGGCGGAGTTTCCGTAGCAATATGCTGCTAGCGTGATATATTCTTCAATTTAGATGTGAAAAAGGCAGTTCGCAATGAATACGTTCGCCGATCAGTCAGAGATGTCCGATTCTTGTAAAGAAATTAGGTCGATTCTATATGTAAACTTGTTTTTGAACTTGATTATTGCGGTAGAGAGCCTATTACATTTTGATTAGCTATGAAATGTCACATATTCAGAGTTCTACTACCGTAAAGACAGGTGCCTCTACAGATTGGGAACTACGTAAGAACATAGAGGTTTCAAGAAAGTTGCTAGAAATAATTCTTCGTGGGAGAATCTGCTCTCTGCCGACGGGTCGCGAAATGCCTCACACGAGTATATGAGATTCCCAGGGTTTTGGAGGTATCGAGTCTAATTTTATCGCGAAAATCTACGTAAACTACGGACATATCAGCCCCAGTTGGTGGAATTCTAGCTACGTCACCTTCAAGAACTAGGGAAATTGTTGCCGAGAATGCGGGAAAAAGGGTGGAAGATTCTCGCCTTGATCGATCCACCCTGTCCTGATCAGTACTATAGGGCGATCTCCGCTGCGATCAACCGCACTGCCGTTTCTTCCCACGGCCTCCAGCATCCCCGCAGTCAAAAGTATCCTTGGCACGGTCTTCCAGAGAGCGGTTTGGGGTCACCCTCCACGATCAGCCACAAAGTATCAAGTAATCGATTCGGGAGATGGCTGGACCAGCACTACGAACGGCATCCATGCGTTCAGCGTATCGAACGCGGGATGAGATCGCTGTCCAACACATGCTGTCGCTAAGCCCATAACATGGTTGAGCAGGCCGTTGCGGCCGGTGACCAAAATTTTACGACCCCTCTGTGGACCAAATTTTTCACGAACTCCCCCCCCCCTTGTTGGGATGAAAAAAATTTCACGACTAAAATCGTGGCCCCTATATAGTTAGCACTAAACCTCTTTAATTTGACATTTTGAACTCCACATAACTCGCTACCTTTGCAGAGTTATTCCTTTTTTTAGGCCAATCCTCGTTGGGACCGGCGTTGAGCCACAATTATGACACGGGAGTTACCAACGCAACGGTTATCTTTCATGGATAGGCTTGTGAAAAAGTTTGGAAGAAATGAATTTACTTTCTACTTACTTACTACACCTACCTCATTCTACAATTCCAAGTGGTTAGAAGATAAACGCCATTTTTTTCCAAAAATTTTACGAGCCCACCCCCCCTCACATTTTCGATCAAAAATTACCGGAATTTTAACGACCTCCCCCGTTGCGACCTGTCGCAAGCCTGCCCAACCCTGGCCCATAAATTTTCGCTACAATTAAGGCGAAAATTCACTGGCTTAGCGACAGCGAGATCGAAATAGAGAATTTCGCCTTTGCTTTCGCGTGGAGTATGCTTAGAGCTTGCACCCTTACACCTTTGATGCAGTATAAGCGGGTTTTAGCGAGCGTCGCGGGGACCCGAAAATTTCTGCGCTACGGAATTAGAGGGCGTAACAGACCGTTTTCTTGAAGGCACTTTGCTACCCATGGGGAGAGTTGGGAGCTGTTGATTACGAAAGGGAATTTTGACAGACGCACAGAAGAGTGCACACAACGATTCATCGGTCGCACGAAAATATGGTGCCTCTATAGTTTGGACACGCACCGTAGTCGTCCAACAAATAGCAGAAGTCTGTCTGCAACATCAATAAGGTTTCTTAAAAAATCGCTCCCATCTGACCTACACCCCACAAAGTTTCTTCCAAAAGCAAATATAATTAAAAATCGTGTTTAAATGATTAACTGAAATCAAATACAGATTGCCGAATGAGCGTAGTTAATTTCGAGGAGTGTGATTGACAAGCAGTTTTTTTTTGTAGTCAGGTTGTAAGATCCGACTTTGCGACAATATTCGGATTTTGAACTATTCGAATATCCGACGTTCCGACTGTAGTCGGATGTAACCCTTTCGAATATTCGACTTTTCGACTGTAGTCGGATATTGCACTTTTTCGAATATTCAACTTTTCGACTGTAGTCAGATATCGGACTTTTTCGAATATTCGACTTTTCGACTGTAGTCGGATATCGGAATTTTTCGAATATTCGACTTTTCGACTATAGTCGGATATCGCACTTTTTAGATAATTCGACTTTTCGAATAGAAAGTCGACTTTTTTATCAGACTGAAACAGTCGGATACTCATCCGATTATTCGATTCGGAACAAGTATAGTGGACTCAGATCGAGAAACAAGTATTGATCGAAACGGTAAAAACCGCCACGGCGGTTTGGGCGGCGCCGCCATGGCGGCGCTGGTGGACTATGAAAGTTCATACCGCTCGATCGCGCGTGGCGCGCGGAAAAAAGTTTCATAGTCCACCGCTCGTCCCGCGCGTCACGCGCGTGCAGCGCTCGCGTTGAGGACTATGAATGACGCCTTAAGATCAAGCAGTAGACCTTGGCCCGTCATCGAGGCGTCTAAGAGAATCAGGTTGCAATTATCGATCCAACCATTCCACCTGAAGTCTCCGATTTTCGCACCTCCTGAGGCAAGTGACCGGCCGTCGAGTGCTCCTTGGACCGAACAAAAAAAATTGAACACCCCAAACCGTTAATCGATCACCTGGCAATCGATGGCACTCCTTCATCATGTTCACTACAGCAAGTAATCCATTTCTGATCTGGAAGACATGCCGTACGACCTCTCGCCGAAAAAACTCCACGTGGAGTGATTGATGCTTGTTTGATGAGCCTCCATATGTCGACTCCACAGATCCACCACGCGTAGGTTGAACATCTTGGATCCTGAACATCTTGGATCCTATTCTGATTATCGTAAGGCTAACTGGGACCTATTCAAAGAGGTATTGCTCAGCCAGGCGGCCAGCTACACATGGAACGGCCCAGTCTACGACAAGGAGAAGTTTATAGTGGATGCCATAGGACGTGCTACCAAAGCTGCTATTCCTACTGGACGTGTGAGGACTTTTCACCCGAACGTGCCCAGTGAAGTGCTTGATCTAATCACTATGAGAGATGACAAGCGAAGATCGGACCCCAATGATCCAACGATACAGCAGCTGTCGGAAAACATCACCGCATTGCTAAATGAACACAAGCAGCAACGCTGGAAAGAGCTCACCGAGTTGATCGATTTTGCCGTGGATGCCAGAAAAGCTTGGAACACCTTGAAGCCGCTCTCAGGCAAAAAGATGAGTACTGATCGCAACATGCTCGAGTTTCCGTTTGGAAGATTCGAGCACGGATACAAAGCTGCTTGTCTCATCGGCAAACTATTTGCATCTGCATCATCGCCTCGGGGTAAGCAACACAGACGAACAATGCGAGCAGTCAGGAAGCTCAGTCGACTGGATATCCCCATTATCTCTCCCTCCGCCATCGACAAGGTCATCAAATCGATGAAAAATTCGCGTGCTGAGGGACCCGACGGGATTTCGGCTGTTCATCTCAAAGATATTCCTGATCCCTATTACGAGCTGCTCTCTGATCTTATTCATTCGTCTTTCAGTTCTGGTGTTATTCCGGCCCGCTGGAAACAAGCTGTCGTCATTCCCATCGCCAAGCCAGGCAAGCCGCCGGATAAGGCTGCCTCCCACCGCCCTATTTCCCTCCTCTCCCCCCTTGGCCAAGCTTGCGGAAAGACTCCTCAATCCGCTCCTCCAAAGCAGTCAACAGCACGACACCCACCAGCATGGTTTCAAGGAGGAGCATTCCACAGTCACCGCCTGACGTCAATCACCGAGCACATAATCGCTGGATTTAACCGCAAGACCCCGGCTGGTAGAAGCCTAGTCGTTGCCATAGATCTTACGGCGGCTTTTGATAGCGTCAGTCTTCCGCTCCTCTCAAAATCCATTCTGGAATCGGACATGCCCAGTTGGTCTAAAAGGTGGATTAATAGCTTCATTAAGAACCGGTCTATTCGTGCCAAGTTCGACGGACATCTGTCGCCTTCGGTTCCTCTGAAACCGGTGTCCCTCAAGGCGGAGTGTTATCCCCTAGCCTATTTTCGCTATTTCTATCTAATATTCCTATTCCGCCAACTGGCATTCATCTGTGCCTGTATGCTGATGACATCACTATCGTAAGCACGGACTCAGTTATTGATCGAGCCACTGCTACCGTGAATGAATACTTACGGACCCTGGCAGTGTATCTTAAATCAAAGTCGCTGACTGTCTCTGCCTCCTAATCAAGTGCTACACTATGTGCAACGGCTACTATTGAACATCGGCTTCATCCCAGAGTCATGTGGGATGGTCACGAGCTGCCACTGTCTAAGCATCCTCGACTATTGGGAGTTTTCCTGGACCTTTCTTTAAGATTTCATGAAAATACGCGTATACGAGCTGCCTCTGCCAACTCGCGCAAAAACATTCTTCGCGCCTTGGCTGGAACCTCGTGGGGCAGCACGAAGGCTTGGTGCAAGTTGCAGAGAGCACAGAATACTGCCCTCAGGCTTATTACTGGATGTCACAAATCGACGCCTACTCCGCATCTTCACTAAGAAGCCGGCCTACTCCCTGTAAAACGGCACTACCTACTGCCGTATCAGCAGTTTCTCATGAGTATTGTCAAGAGCCCGACCCATCCAAACTACCATCTTCTGTCGTCCGGCCCCCAACCAAGAAACATACGCACGCCGCTCAATGCTTCCCTGTCTGATGTCGATAAACAACGCTGGGCTACATCCGAGCTCCCCCCAGAAGACTCCAGATGGCTGAGCATACGCGCTTTGTGGCAGAGTACCTGTCTGATGCTAGGCTCAACTCAATTTATGGCGGCGTACCTCCAAGAGTCGACGACAGCGAAGCCGATCTACCGAGACGCACCCGAACAATCCTCGCTGGTCTGCGATGCGGTCACTCCACATATCTAAAGGCCTACGCTCATCGGATTGATCAGTCAGTCCCTGATAGATGCCCTGATTGTGAATGTGCTGGACATGATTCATTGCATCTATTTTCATGTCCGGCCAGACCTACAATGTTATCTGCTCGAGATCTATGGTGCAAGCCGTGTGAGGTAGCTAGCTTCCTACGCCTTTGATGCGATGCTCTGTTAATGACTGAGAAGAAGAAGACCTCTCGCTCTGGGGTATGTCCGAAATACAAAACTTTTCCGAACACTCCAGGCTTTTAGATCCTGTCCTGAAAGGTAAGTTCAAGTGTAGGATCAATCTGTGTCATGATGCCAGACGGGCAAAGAATGGTGGGCTTGCTCTTCCGTAGCCTTGCGTTTGCAAGGGGTTGACTTCGTGAGAAAACTTTTAGACGCACAAGTGAACCTCACTCGTGGATGCTATATCGCCGGTCCCCACGACTTTCGTAACTACAACTTCATCTTCTGGCCGAGTCGATTCGGAGCATTATCGGGCTCTGCATAAGGCTTCTTTCAGAGTTCGATCGCTGATCGCCGCGATGGCATGTTCTGAAAACAGATCGACGTGCGACGCGATCTCGATCGATACTCATGTTTATCATCCCATGGCGTCGCTCGGCGATCGAACTCTGAAAGAGGCCTAAGAATCGACTTTTGACTGCATGCAGCCACCCGTCTGCTGAGCTTACGCTAGAAAGAAATGAGAGTGTTGGTCAACGTTGACGGTGAGTATCGTCAATCACTGTATGGGAGGATGCCGCGACGCTGCTTGGCGGGAAAACGAAGGGAGGATGGCTATTGATCGAGTTATTTCGCGCCCGATTGCTGAGCGTGGCTACCTACTCGATAAACACTGACGATGCCTTGCTCAGACAGCTGCTATGTGTATTTTGCACTCCTGCTGATGTGTCACAGGAGCGTTCAGATCCTACAAAACACAGCATACAGGCTTCAAAACGGCGAAACTCATATGATTCCTACGCGTGCTGGTGCGGAGCGGAGGTTAGAGACTGAGAGAGCGGAGGGCAGACGGAGGCTGCAGCATCACGCGCGCCGCTCGCGCCCTGATTAATGAGAATTACGATGTTTTATGGAGGATACGGTGGCGCATATGTCTTCGGACAAAAACGAGTTTATAATTTCGTTTCAAAGATTTTATAAACTATTTTATGAAATTCTAAGTGATCACAAGGCCTAGGCAAAACCAAACCTCTCCAGCTGCTTCGCAGCCGGAGCGATTAGACATCAGCACAATACCCTACCCTTTATCAATTGGATATCATAAATTCTGTTTACCGTGAAGATTTTGTTGTGATGGCAACTTATAATCGTCTCGGACAAGATATATCTCCAACATTACCATTTACTGAGCCGTAGTAAAAAGTGAGCATTGCTTCGAAGAGTGCGCAAGATGTAGTTAAATTTGAGTTGGCATCTACAAAATGTGCGCAATACCATGAGTAAGGCAACTTCTGAAAGATTATGCGAGACGACGCAGAAGGTGGATTGAACTTTGGGCAAAGTCCGCGGGATGCTGGGCAAAAGGAAAGGACTCGCGATAAAATATGCTTGTCTTCTTTTCCTCTCTAAACCCTTTTATGGGCTTAGAATAGTGGGGCTTATGAGAAAAACCGCGAAAAACCGCTGCTTCGGGCCAAATTTGAAGTCTGAACTTTCTGGTCTTTTGATAATGGACGAGCCCACTTTACATCATCGGCATCAATAATCTGCAATATCAAGAACATCAGCTGGCTTGAAATTGAATTCCAATCAATGAACATTAACCTTCAGACTGACCTGCTCGAATATTTATGACCTCATCTAGCTAAACTTGCTAAACCATTGAATGCATGCTTGGTTACATGGTTCAACTGTTTTTAATATCCAAATTTGCGTTTATTTCTGCTTTTGAATGTCGATGAATTTTGACTTTACGCACATGAGATTGCATTTTTTTTATGCGGAGCTGAGCACCTGTGCACGAACTGGCATCCACCGCGCTACCTTCACAGTTTTTCAGCTGTTTTCGATCAGGGCTGATTTTTTTTTCGATAACGTTTTTCATCGTGACCACTGCATTTAGGAGTGTGCGGAATTGCACTCCGGCAATATCCAGGGCTCTATACTGCAATCCATACTGTGCATGTAGTTGTTTACGCTAACAGTGCTTATAAGGTTTCGTCCACGGATAGCAGCACAGGCATCGGTACTATTGTACACGGAGGCATTCAAGATTTGAGACAGAAATGTGATGGATCGCAGTTAAATAATGATAGAATTAACCCCCTCTTCACGCTATTTCTTATATGCTTCAATTATATTGTTAAAGCGGAGCTACCGACGGACCACGAGGTTTATCGTAGGATCTAGCATGTGTATACATTGGTCACATACGGATTTGAAGATTCCTCAATTGCCAAAAAATCGGTTCTAGAAAAGCCAGATCCTCAATTGGGTCATACGAACGTGAATGGCTCAATCGAAGTATTTCTACACTAGCGAGGCCTAGCGAAGTTTTCGCTCACAGAAACTTTTGCGTGAGCCAACTACCTGAGACGGATTAATTTGTTAGAACGGTGGTGACTGACTTCCGTCTACCGGAAAGTTGCTGTACGTATAGACTCTCCTGAGCAGAGCAGGGTGCCGTACATTTACAGCTGGCCGTGGGGGTATTAAAATGTGGGATCATAAAGCAAAACATAAGAAGCCAGCGGTAAATCGTCGGTTGCTACCGGCACAAAATTCACAACCCCTTCTGTACTTCCTTCCCTTACGTCGCTACCCACTGCCCTTTCTTCCAATTTGTGAAGTTCACAAGCGAATATTCTCGCTTTAGCGTCTCTATCATGATAAGGAAAAACTCATTCTCATATTGTGGTGAGCGCGAAGCGCTCACCAGATTTGGCTTTGATTCGCCATCGCGCAACCCCCTGATCTCAGTATCAGGGTCCAGAGTGAACGTAGGAAGTCCGTTCTTTTTGCATTTAATATACTTTAGAAAGTTGAATAACTGTTCAAAAAATGGTCTGGAATGGCTACCTGAGATTCGAGAAAAATTGTCAAAACCACGTGATTTTGGTCGAAAAAAGGGTTCATCTCCTTTTTTTCAGTTGGCGTACATGATCTTGTTGGAACACTTATCGTTGAGCTAGAAAGCTGATTTTCGGCCAGAAAGTTTGTTATGATTGCTGTTAGCTCCTGACAAAATTTGAAGTTGGTAGCTCAATTTTTGCGGGACCTCAAAATTGAGGGTCAAGTGAGACAAAAACACGTAAACATGTTATTATAAACCATCCGACGTTTACTCATTCGTAAAAATGATCTAATGAAATAAACACCGTCACTGATAGGCATTTGTTTGGGATTGAACGCTTCAATCAATACGGCGGGATCTTGGATGTATTTTTTTAGAACGCCGCACGGTGTGAATCAGAAGAAATCCACAGAACGCCTTGGATAGTGTGCGGAACCCCAGTAGGGGTGCGCAAGACGCTGTAGAAAGTGTGTGGGGCCCCAGTAGGAGTGCGCAGAACGCCGTAGAAAGTGTGTGGGATCCAAATAACAGTGCTTCGGACGCCGGAGAAAAGCGGTGGGACCCAACTAACAGTGCGTAGGACGCCGTAGAAAATGTGTGGGACCCAAATAACAAAGCGTCGGACGCCGTAGAAAGTGTGTGGGACCCAAATGAGAGTGCGTCGGACGCCGTAGAAAGTGTGCGGGACCCAAATGAGAGTGCGTAGGACGCCGTAGAAAATGTGTGGGACCCAAATGAGAGTGCGTAGGACGCCGTAGAAAATGTCGGTGGACCCAAATAACAGTGCGTTGGGCGCCGTAGAAAGTGTGTGGGGACCCAAATGAGAGAAAGTGTCGGACGCGTCGTAAAAAGTGTGTGGACCCAAATGAGAGTAGACGTGTAGATCACCAGATGTGTGACCCAAATGAGAGTATCGACGCCGTAAAAACGTGCGGGACCAAATGAGAGTGCGTCGTACGCCGTAGAAAGTGTGGGACCCAAATGAGAGTGCGTCGGACGCCGTAGAAAGTGTGTGGACCCAAATGAGAGTGTCGGACGCCGTAAAGTGTGTGGGACCCAAATGAGAGTGCGTCGGACGCCGTAGAAAACGTGTGGGACCCAAATATGAGTGATGTCGGACGCCGTAGAAAGTGTGTGGGACCCAAATGAGAGTCGGACGCCGTAGAAATGTGGGACCCAAATGAGAGTGCGTAGGACGCCGCAGAAAATGTGGGACCTAAATGAGAGTGCGTAGGACGCCGTAGAAAATGTGTAGGACCCAAATAACAGTGCGTCGGACGCCGTAGAAAGTGTGGGACCCAAATGAGACGTCGGACGCCGTAGAAAGTGTGGACCCAAACAACAGCGTGTCGGACGCCGTAGAAAGTGTGTGGGACCCAAATGAGAGTGCGTCGGACGCCGTAGAAAATGTGTAGGACCTAAATAACAGCGTCGGGCGCCGTAGAAAGTGTGTGGACCCAAATGAGAGTGCGTCGGACGCCGTAAAAAGTGTGTGGGGACCCAAATGAGAGTGCGTCGGACGCCGTAGAAAACGTGTGGGACCCAAATATGAGTGTCGGACGCCGTAGAAAATGTGTGGGACCCAAATAACAGTGCGTCGGACGCCGTAGAAAGTGTGGGACCCAAATGAGAGTATGTCGGACGCCGTAAAAAGTGTGTGGGACCCAAATGAGTGAGCGTCGGACGCCGTAGAAACGTGTGGGACCCAAATATGAGTGCGTCGGACGCCGTAGAAAGTGTGTGGGACCCAAATGAGAGTGCGTCGGACGCCGTAGAAAGTGTGTGGGACCCAAATGAGAGTGCGTCGGACGCCGTAGAAAGTTTGTGGGACCCAAATTAGAGTGCGTCGGACGCCGTAAAAAGTGTGTGGGACCCAAATGAGAGTGCGTCGGACGCCGTAGAAAACGTGTGGGACCCAAATGAGAGTGCGTCGGACGCCGTAGAAAGTGTGTGGGACCCAAATAACAGTGCGTCGGACGCCGTAGAAAGTGTGTGGGACCCAAATGAGAGTGCGTCGGACGCCGTAGAAAGTGTGTGGGACCCAAATAACAGTGCGTCGGACGCCGTAGAAAGTGTGTGGGACCCAAATGAGAGTGCGTCGGACGCCGTAGAAAATGTGTAGGACCTAAATAACAGTGCGTCGGGCGCCGTAGAAAGTGTGTGGGACCCAAATGAGAGTGCGTCGGACGCCGTAGAAAGTGTGTGGGGCCCGAATAACAGTGCGTCGGACGCCGTAGAAAGTGTGTGGGACCCAAATGAGAGTGCGTCGGACGCCGTAGAAAGTGTGTGGGACCCAAATAACAGTGCGTCGGACGCCGTAGAAAGTGTGTGGGACCCAAATGAGAGTGCGTCGGACGCCGTAGAAAGTGTGTGGGACCCAAATGAGAGTGCGTCGGACGCCGTAGAAAGTGTGTGGGACCCAAATAACAGTGCGTCGGACGCCGTAGAAAATGTGTGGGACCCAAATAACAGTGCGTCGGACGCCGTAGAAAGTGTGTGGGACCCAAATGAGAGTGCGTCGGACGCCGTAGAAAGTGTGTGGGACCCAAATGAGAGTGCGTCGGACGCCGTAGAAAGGGGGTGGGGCCCAAATGAGAGTGCGTCGGACGCCGTAGAAAGTGTGGGACCCAAATGAGAGTGCGTCGGACGCCGTAGAAAGTGTGTGGGACCCAAATGAGAGTGCGTCGGACGCCGTAGAAAATGTGTGGGACCCAAATAACAGTGCGTCGAACGCCGTAGAAAGTGTGTGGGACCCAAATGAGAGTGCGTCGGACGCCGTAGAAAGTGTGTGGGACCCAAATGAGAGTGCGTCGGACGCCGTAGAAAGTGTGTGGGACCCAAATGAGAGTGCGTCGGACGCCGTAGAAAGTGTGTGGGACCCAAATGAGAGTGCGTCGGACGCCGGAGAAAAATGTGTGGGACCCAAATGAGAGTGTCGGACGCCGTAGAAAATGTGTGGAACCCAAATGAGAGTGCGTGGGACGCCGTAGAAAATGTGTGGGACCCAAATAACAAAGCGTCGGACGCCGTAGAAAGTGTGTGGGACCCAAATGAGAGTGCGTCGGACGCCGTAGAAAGTGTGTGGGACCCAAATAACAGTGCGTCGGACGCCGTAGAAAGTGTGTGTGACCCAAATGAGAGTGCGCAGAACGCCGTATAAAATGTGTAGGACCTAAATAACAGTGCGTCGGACGCCGTAGAAAGTGTGTGGGACCCAAATGAGAGTGCGTCGGACGCCGTAGAAAGTGTGTGGGACCCAAATGAGAGTGCGTCGGACGCCGTAGAAAGTGTGTGGGACCCAAATGAGAGTGCGTCGGACGCCGTAGAAAATGTGTGGGACCCAAATAACAGTGCGTCGGACGCCGTAGAAAGTGTGTGGGACCCAAATGAGAGTGCGTCGGACGCCGTAGAAAGTGTGTGGGACCCAAATGAGAGTGCGTCGGACGCCGTAGAAAGTGTGGGACCCAAATGAGAGTGCGTCGGACGCCGAAGAAACCGTGTGGGACCCAAATGAGAGTGCGTCGGACGCCGTAGAAAGTGTGTGGGACCCAAATGAGAGTGCGTCGGACGCCGTAGAAAGTGAGTGGGACCCAAATAACAGTGCGTCCGACGCCGCAGAAAGTGTGTGGGACCCAAATGAGAGTGCGTCGGACGCCGTAGAAAGTGTGTGGGACCCAAATGAGAGTGCGTCGGACGCCGTAGAAAGTGTGGGACCCAAATGAGAGTGCGTCGGACGCCGCAGAAAGTGTGGGACCCAAATGAGAGTGCGTCGGACGCCGTAGAAAGTGTGTGGGACCCAAATGAGAGTGCGTCGGACGCCGTAGAAAGTGTGTGGGACCCAAATGAGAGTGCGTCGGACGCCGTAGAAAGTGTGTGGACCCAAATGAGAGTGCGTCAGACGCCGTAGAAAGTGTGTGGGACCCAAATAACAGTGCGTCGGACGCCGTAGAAAGTGTGTGGGACCCAAATGAGAGTGCGTCGGACGCCGTAGAAAGTGTGTGGGACCCAAATGAGAGTGCGTCGGACGCCGGAGAAAGTGTGTGGGACCCAAATGAGAGTGCGTCGGACGCCGTAGAAAACGTGTGGGACCCAAATATGAGTGCGTCGGACGCCGTAGAAAATGTGTGGGACCCAAATAACAGTGCGTCGGACGCCGTAGAAAGTGTGTGGGACCCAAATGAGAGTAGCGTCGGACGCCGTAGAAAGTGTGGGACCCAAATAACAGTGCGTCGGACGCCGTAGAAAGTGTGTGGGACCCAAATGAGAGTGCGTCGGACGCCTTAGAAAGTGTGTGGGACCCAAATGCGAGTGCGTCGGATGCCGTAGAAAGTGTGGGACCCAAATGAGAGTGCGCCGGAAAAAGTAGAAAGTGTGTGGGACCCAAATTTGAGTGCGTCGGACGCCGTAGAAAATGTGTGGGACCCAGATAACAGTGCGTCGGACGCCGTAGAAAGTGTGTGGGACCCAAATGAGAGTGCGTCGGACGCCGTAGAAAGTGTGTGGGACCCAAATGAGAGTGCGTCGGACGCCGTAAAAAGTGTGTGGGACCCAAATGAGAGTGCGTCGGACGCCGTAGAAAACGTGTGGGACCCAAATATGAGTGCGTCGGACGCCGTAGAAAATGTGTGGGACCCAAATAACAGTGCGTCGGACGCCGTAGAAAGTGTGTGGGACCCAAATGAGAGTGCGTCGGACGCCGTAGAAAGTGTGTGGGACCCAAATAACAGTGCGTCGGACGCCGTAGAAAGTGTGTGGGACCCAAATGAGAGTGCGTCGGACGCCGTAGAAAGTGTGTGGGACCCAAATGAGAGTGCGTCGGACGCCGTAGAAAGTGTGTGGGACCCAAATGAGAGTGCGTCGGACGCCGTAGAAAGTGTGTGGGACCCAAATAACAGTGCGTCGGACGCCGTAGAAAGTGTGTGGGACCCAAATGAGAGTGCGTCGGACGCCGTAAAAAGTGTGTGGGACCCAAATGAGAGTGCGTCGGACGCCGTAGAAAACGTGTGGGACCCAAATATGAGTGCGTCGGACGCCGTAGAAAATGTGTGGGACCCAAATATGAGTGCGTCGCACGCCGTAGAAAATGTGTGGGACCCAAATAACAGTGCGTCGGACGCCGTAGAAAACGTGTGGGACCCAAATATGAGTGCGTCGGACGCCGTAAAAAGTGTGTGGGACCCAAATGAGAGTGCGTCGGACGCCGTAAAAAGTGTGTGGGACCCAAATGAGAGTGCGTCGGACGCCGTAGAAAACGTGTGGGACCCAAATATGAGTGCGTCGGACGCCGTAGAAAGTGTGTGGGACCCAAATGAGAGTGCGTCGGACGCCGTAGAAAGTGTGTGGGACCCAAATGAGAGTGCGTCGGACGCCGTAGAAAGTGTGTGGGACCCAAATAACAGTGCGTCGGACGCCGTAGAAAGTGTGTGGGACCCAAATGAGAGTGCGTCGGACGCCGTAGAAAGTGTGTGGGACCCAAATGAGAGTGCGTCGGACGCCGTAGAAAGTGTGTGGGACCCAAATAACAGTGCGTCGGACGCCGTAGAAAGTGTGTGGGACCCAAATGAGAGTGCGTCGGACGCCGTAGAAAGTGTGTGGGACCCAAATAACAGTGCGTCGGACGCCGTAGAAAGTGTGTGGGACCCAAATGAGAGTGCGTCGGACGCCGTAGAAAGTGTGTGGGACCCAAATGAGAGTGCGTTGGACGCCGTAGAAAGTGTGTAGGACCCAAATAACAGTGCGTCGGACGCCGCAGAAAGTGTGCGGGACCCAAATGGGTGTGCGCAGTACGCCGTAGAAAGTGTACGCGACCCAAATGAAGGTACGTTGGACGCCATAAAAACTGTGAGGTGACCAAGTGGAAGTGAGCAAGACGCCGTAGAAAGTTTGCGGGATCCAAATACAAGCACGCCCATGCCGATAATTTTTTCCGCAGGGCTACCGTAATCATTCTTGAACAAAACATAACGAACGATAACACACGCTCATAACATGCGGGATATAAAAGGGGAGAGGAGCGGTATGCAGTCATTCACACACCGCTCTCTTCGAGAAGCCACTGGGAAGTGGCTAAGGAGGTCGAAACTGTGCAAACAGGGTGGTTGGCTATAACGATGTGCTCATATCCAGGCTGACACTTGGAAAATTTTCGAAGGAAGGTTACCGTAGCCCTCCGGAAAAAAATGATCGGCATGAGCGTGCTTGTGACCCAAATGGGTGTGCGCCGAACGGCGTAGAACGTGTGCAGGACATAAGTGCGAGCGTGCAGGACGTCATAGAAGGGGAGGGCAGGACATCAGTGGGTTTGCTTTGAATTAACACCACCAGGCATAAACCATGTTAGAAAGGAAACCTTCAGGAAAAATAATGAAATTCCTGAAAGTTTAGGTTCCTGGCAAAAGTAAAGATTTGGCATGGTCGTTTTTTCGAAATTTTAGAAATATACTCAGTTAAAAGGGGAAGGTGAAGAAAAATGGAAAAAGTTTTGAAATATTCCTGAGAACGATTTGGCGTAGAACAATTTGATTTTTAGGAAATGTAATGAAATAGTTGAAAGTATGATTTGGCAGTCGAGTTTGAACCAACTATTTACAAGAGTTGTGCGAAACGAGAGATCGCATTGTATGAGTTTATCCGTAGAACATATCAAAGCAAAATCACGCGTGATAAGGCAAGCAGTAAAAGCTCGTTTGTGAGGTGGAATGCCGCGATCTTCACGTATTAAGTGAAGTAAAATCAAGTGTTTGTTTCATATCACGCGTGATTTTGCTTTGATATTTTTTACGGATAAGCTCATACAATGCGATCTCTCGTTTCGCACAACTCTTGTAAATAGTTGGTTCAAACTCGACTGCCAAATCATACTTTCAACTATTTCATTACATTTCCTAAAAATCAAATTATTCTACGCCAAATCGTTCTCAGGAATATTTCAAAACTATTTCCATTTTTATTCACCTTCCCCTTTTAACTGAGTATATTTCTAAAATTTCGAAAAAACGGCCATGCCAAATCTTTACTTTTGCCAGGAACCTAAACTTTCAGGAATTATATGATGTGTCCGTGGTTGACCAACATCATGCCCTTGTTCTCAATGAATGAAATTAGTAGGTGGTTGTTCATGTTTTTGTGGTGCAGATTTTGATAAGCTCAGACTTGCAACATATATAAAACTGGTTTTTGGAAATTAGGGATCCAAAATGACTGAGCGGTTGCAATGAGTGGCGAACAGAGAAGGTGCGGAAGTGGAGCTGCTGCTTGTATCCTAAAACTGGCAAAAAAATGTCGCAGGAGTTCTGCGTCAATCTCAAAACGCGTCGCACGCTCCTCAAGATTCATGTTTTCCTATCTATTTCTTCTCCACAAAAGGTTAAGATTTAGCATCAAAAAATTGAAAAAACCTTTTTCCAAATTCTACACTCTTGGTGACGTCGTGCACACTCCCACTGCGGTCCTGCTTACTTTTGATGACCTGCACACTCCCACTCGGGACCTGTGCATTTTCTATGACGCCCTGCACACTCCAACTCCTTTTGACCTGCGCACTCTCTATGACGTCCTGCACACCCCCGTTAGGGTTCTTCACACTTTCTATGACGCCCTGCACGCTACCATTTGGGTCCTGCACACTTTCTATGACGTGCTGCACACTCCCGTTGGAGTCCTGCACATTCCTACTTAGGACCTGCGCACTTTCTATGACGTCCTGCACACTTCGATTAGGGTCCTGAACACTTTCTATGACGTCCTGCACACTCCGAATAGGATCCTGCACACTTTCTATGACGCCCTGCACACTCCCACTGGGGTCCTGTACATTCCTATTTAGGACCTGCGCACTTTCTATGACGTCCTGCACACTCCGATCAGGGTCCTGCACACTTTCTGTGACGCCCTGCACACTCCCACTGAGGTCCTGCACACTTTCTATGACGTCCTGCACACTCCCACTGGGGTCCTGTACATTCGTATTTAGGACCTGCGCACTTTCTATGACGTCCTGCACACTCCGATCAGGGTCCTGCACACTTTCTATGACGTCCTGCACACTCCGAATAGGATCCTGCACACTTTCTATGACGCCCTGCACACTCCCACTGGGGTCCTGTACATTCCTATTTAGGACCTGCGCACTTTCAGTGACGTCCTGCACACTCCGATCAGGGTCCTGCACACTTTCTGTGACGCCCTGCACACTCCCTCTGAGGCCCTGCACACTTTCTATGACGCCCTGCACACTCCCACTGGGGTCCTGTACATTCCTACTTAAGACCTGCACACTTTCTATGACGTCCTGCACACTCCGATAAGGGTCCTGCACACTTTCTATGGCGCCCTGCACACTCCCATTGGGGTCCTGCACACTTCCGCTGGGGTCCTGCACACTCCGATTAGGGTGCTGCACACTTACTATGACGTCTTGCACACCCTCACTGGGGTCCTGCACACCTTTTATGACGCCCTGCATTTTTTGCATCGCTAGACGACTCGCAGAAGTTATCATGACCCACGGCCAAAAGTGCGCTCCACGGAGAAACTCGGTTGCCCCGAGGCACGTAAGAGATGAATCGGGCTGACTTTTTGGTAATCGATAAATGTCGCACCCACCTAAATGTTGGTACCATTTCATACAAGTTTTGATCGGCCATTCCTAAGATATCCGGGACACATGCACACACATACACACACACATCGGGACTAGAGTATATCAAACGAATAATATCGATTTTTCCGAATAAATCTAGTTTTCTCGTCATGGTCGGAATGGTTTCAACAGCGCTTTTTATCACGCATTAGGTTAAGTGAAAGGTTCTCATATTTGATGAAAACATGGGGTTTCGTCTATTCGTTAACATGCCACAGCCAATTAATTAGGTTTTTATTCGAATATTCGAATAATCGAATAAATGGTTATAGCAATTCTGTGATTGGACAGAAAGTCACTTTTTCATCAATTATGGAAACCCTGCCCCTCACGTAGTGTTCGATACCAAGAGCACTTAAAACCATCTCGTCTCTGAGAAAATATAAGAGTTAATTGAAAAATCGATTTTATTCGGTGAAACACTCTAATCGGGACATAACTGCTTTAAGTATAAGGATTATTGATCAGCAGTGGCGGCCTCAATAATCGATAAACACACCCTTATTACAGCTCCTCAAAGCGTGAACAATGATAACTGTATGATTGGAAACGAGGAGAAAGGTATACGATGCCTGTACAGTGCCCAAAATCATTCATGGCAAGTGCACTATTGATGCATCAAAGCTTTATACATTTGTTCACTCGGCAACACGTGGAGAACAAATGAAGATCTCCTACCGCAAACCGAAAACTAGGTTTAGAACGGTCGGTTTCACAGCCCGAGCTGGATCATTAGTTATTACCTTGAGCAAAATAGTGGATTCAATGTGCACAACCGCCACATTCAAGCGTCGCATCAAAAAGAAGCTTTTTAGACCATACTTATCTTATCGGTTGATGTCGTAATTTCGACCAGGTCCATGTGAACTCATATTTTTCATGAAGACTTGAGTTATTTCATCTTTCTTGTATAATCATCAATCGTTTCACACGATTGTCTTATACGACGTAGTTAAATAAATAAGCAAATACATATCCTTATACTTAAAGCAGTTATGTCCCGATGTGTGTGTGTGTGTATGTGTGTGCATGTGTCCCGCATATCTTAGGAATGGCCGATCAAAACTTGTATGAAATGGTACCAACATTTAGGTGGGTGCGACATTTATCGATTACCAAAAAATCAGCCCGAGTCACCTCTTACGTGCCTCAGGGGCAACTGAGTTTGTCCGTGGAGCGCACTTTTGGCCGTGGGTCATGATAACTTCTATGAGTCGCCTAGCGATGCAAAAAATGCAGGGCGTCATAGAAGGAGTGCAGGACCCCAGTGAGGGTGTGCAAGAAGTCATAGAAAGTGTGCAGGACCCTAATCGGAGTGTGCAGGACGTCATAGAAAGTGCGCAGGCCCTAAGTAGGAATGTGCAGGACCCCAGCGGAAGTGTGCAGGACGTCATAGAAAGTGTGGAGGACCCCAGTAGTAGTGTGCAGGGCGTCATGGAAAGTGTGCAGGACCCCAGCGGAAGTGTGCAGGACGTCGTAGAAAGTGTGCAGGACTCCAGTGGGAGTATGCACGACGTCATAGAAAGTGTGCAGGACCCCGGTGGAAGTGTGCAGGACATCATAGAAAATGTGCAGGTCCCCAGCGGGAGTGTGCAGGACGTCATTGAAAGTGTACAGGACCCCAAAAGGGAGTGTGCAGGACGTCATAGAAATTGTGCAGGACCCCAGCGGGAGTGTGCAGGACATCGTAGAAAATGTGCAGGACCCCAGAGGAAGTGTGCAGGACGTCATAGAAAGTGTGCAGGACCCCGGTGGAAGTGCGCAGGACATCATAGAAAATGTGCAGGTCCCCAGCGGGAGTGTGCAGGACGTCATTAAAGTCTACAGGCCCCCAAAAGGGAGTGTGCAGGACGTCATAGAAATTGTGCAGGACCCCAGCGGGAGTGTGCAGGACATCGTAGAAAATGTGCAGGACCCCAGAGGAAGTGTGCAGGACGTCATAGAAAGTGTGCAGGACCCCGGTGGAAGTGCGCAGGACATCATAGAAAATGTGCAGGTCCCCAGCGGGAGTGTGCAGGACGTCATAGAAATTGTGCAGGACCCCAGCTGGAGTGTGCAGGAGACAACAGAAAACGTGGAGGTCCTGGAGTAGGAGTGCGCAGGACGTCATTGAGTGTGTGCAGGACCCCAAGGCGAGTGTGCAGCACGTCACAGATAGTGTGCAGGACCCAAATGGTAGGGTGCAGGACGTCATAGAGGGTGCGCAGGTCCCCAGTGGGAGTGTGCAGGACCCCAGTGGGAGTGTGCAGGGCGTCATAGAAATGCACAGGTCACGAGTGGGAGTGTGCAGGTCATCAAAAGTTAGCAGGACCGCAGTGGGAGTGTGCAGGACGTTACCAAGAAGGAAGAATTTGAAAAAGGTTTTTAAATTTTTTAATGCTAAATCTTAACCTTTGTGGAGAAGAAACAGATTAGAAACATGAATTTTGAGAAGCGTGCGACGCGTTTCGAGATTGACGCAGAACTCCTGAGACATTTTCTGCCAGTTTTAGGAAACAAGCAGCAGGTCCACTTCCGCACCTTCTCTGTTCGCCACTCATTGCAACCGCTCAGTCATTTCCTGATTCCCTAACTTCCAAAAACCAGTTTTTTATATGTTGCAAGTCTGAGCTTATCAAAATCTGCACCACAAAAACATAAACAACCACCTACTAATTTCATTCATTGAGAACAAGGGGCATGACGTTGGTGAACTAGGGAAACATCATATAAAATGAGAATGCGTTTGTCCTTATCATGATAGAGACGGTAAGGCGAGATTAATAGCTTGTGAACTCTACAAATTGGAAGAAAGGGCAGTGGGTAGGGACGTACTCTGCCAATTCGAGACTTGATGCTTCGGCGAAAGCGGCCTTTATCACGCTTTGTTATCATAAGGCATCAAATTCACCTTTAGCGCCGTCATGAAAGCTTATCCGCGCAAAGGGTGAATTTGCTGAGCGGTTGGATATCAGTCAGCGCAAAGCGTGAAAATACCGCCTGCGCTAACATGTTAATGCATATCAGTTGTTGAGCGGCTGGATACCACTCAGCGCAAAGGGTGAAATTACCGCCGTTGCTGGCATCTCAGAAATTTCTAAACAAATGAAAACATCCCAGAGAAAAACATGATAAAACGAATAATCACGTCTCAATGTGTTTACTATGAGCACTGCCGGTATAAAACAGCCTCATCCCCCCAGAGTACTCATTCGGCATTCTGCTGCCGGCCCTGAAAGGTGGCTTCGGGTCACTCTCCGGAGGCCAGCATAATTTTGTTGCCGGGAGGATACAGTGGGTATCCTCACGACGGGGGACGAGTTCCGGCGGGGTCCGCAGAGGGTGGCTCCTCACCGCAGACCACGGTGAAGATTACGCTCATGTTGCGGACAAGGGGGGGCTTCCTTGCTGTGGACCTCCAAGTTCGTGAAATTTTCGGGGTACCACCCATTTTTCGAGGTTAATTCACCTCATTTTCGGGGTAAATTGACCCTCTCGCTGCCAGTTCGCACCATTTTCACGGGAAATTCACCTCATTCTCACCTCTCTAGCGGCAAATTCACCCATACAGTGAATTTAGCGCGGCAAATTAAGACTTCATGCCGACTTGTACATGAGCATCAAGTCTCTTTGCTGCGGCATCAAGTCTCGAATTGGCAGAGTAAGGGAAGGAAGTGCAGAAGGGGTTGTGAATTTTATGCCGGTAGCAACCGACGATTTACTGCTGGCTTCTTATGTTTTGCTTTTTTATCCCACATTGTGATACTCCCCACGGCCTGCTGTAAATGTACGGCACCCTGCTCTGCTCAGGAGAGTCCATACCTACGTACAGCAACTTTCGGTTAGACGGAAGTCAGTCACCACCGTTCTAACTAACTAATCCGTCTCAGGTAGTTGGCTCACGCAAAAGTTTCCGGGAGCGAAAACTTCGCTAGGTCTCGCCAGTCAATAATTAGTCTATACAAGTTGCTAACTATGGAGATTCCTTAACATGTAAACAAAGAGATTCGTAGCGGATAGATAAAGTGCAGAAAGTACCTATCGCCGAGTAGATCTCTGCCTGAAGCCTTTGCCTCACAGTGTCCTGATTTTAGGCCTGCAGCAAAAGACATTGAGGTCTCCACCAAAGTATTCTGACGTCCTATCCAACAATCTCGGTTACTGCGGAGCACAAAGATCATATCCATCTTCGCACCGTTACATGAGCTCTCACAATTTATCCATTTTTTACGCTATCTGCTCCTTTGAATCGAGTTCTCCATTCAGTGTTAACATCAAACTGTTTTGGTTTTTATTCTCGTTTTTATTCTAATTCACGTACACATTTCAAGAGTCCCCTTTCCTTCGTTGTGGCTAATTACCCGTCTCGAGCGCATTTATGTAAATAAACAAATGAATTAATTGACAACTCCTAGATATATAGAGTTAACTCAGTTGCCTTCGAAGAAGTTTAGTTCTGCAATTTGAGTATTTTTGCGGCGAAAAGGATTGCTTGCCATTCAATACCATCCTTGAACCGGAAGTACTGGACACTCACCGGGGTGGTGGACGTAAGGTGACCAAGCCGCCGAAAGTGTGGAGAAACCGAGGAGGAGCGAAGGGCTACGATTGGCGGTCGCATGTGATAGTGGCAGCCCACATTGTCTGACGTCTCTGACAGCTATCTCTTCTCTGAGGCCATTGGTATACTTCAGCGACAATCGGTCGCCGGCGACGGACAAGGCGACGGAGTCGTCGTCGCCGCATTATATTCCACGCGCATTTGCGTACTGATATTTCCGCACACGCGCATCTGCACAGCAAACAAAAAATCGATTATGGTCATGTCATCACAGCCTATGTGGGATTCCGTGATATTTCCAAATGTTTTCACTTTCTGTCTCAATATGATCATCATTCTAGTCGTTTTATTTATCCCTGGTTTTAGTTGGTAGTTGGGGAAGCGGAAAATCCAGAAGTTGTCATAGAAGAGGCAAAACACGTGGTCTTGGGATATAATCCATGCATTCGACAGACCAGAAAAAAATGTATAAATAAAAAGGACAATTTATGATTAAGCGAAAGATATAATGACAACACATAAACACTCAGTTGAAAAAAACTGCAATTAAACAGCTAAACCGAAACGTACAAAACTATAATGTCTTTTGATGTCACTGTATTGTCCATGATATGCCAAAAATCATATGAAACAGCATGAAATAGATGAATTGTCGCTGCGGCGACGGAGTATACCAGGGTTACGTCACCGGACTATAACACCCCTCAGCGACCTGTTTCGGCGACGGTCGCACGCAAACTGATCCCGCGGCCGACCTTGCCATAGCGCCAGTGCTGGTCCCGACACGATGAGTGACAGTTGTCCAAACCTGTCGCTGCAGCGACAGAGAGGTATACCAATGGCCTGACGTGTCGCTTTGGCGCGGAATCACGCTAAACCGCATGAGCAAAATGGCGAATCTCTGTGATTGCGCGTCAAAGCGGGCATTTAAGACGTTCTTTATTCAGAGAGAACTGAATAAAGAGACGTCGAGAGGGGCTGGCACCATCAAAGGCGACCCTCAATCACAGAATCTCGCTTCTCCCCATTTCCCAGCCCTTTCAACAGCTTGGTCACCCCACCTGACTGACTTCGCTCTGAGGGCAACCGTTGTCGTACGTACTATCACTTGAGTTGATGAGAATCTTCACAACTCTGCCTGTCACACACACATAAAACAGGGGTTGCTCCTTTCCTACTGCTTCCCTTCCTTTAGCCACAAGAGCCAAATCAGTACTTTGACTGCTTACTTGGTATAAACATGGTGATAAATGGTGCAAAACGGTTAGCATAAACTTGGCTGCAATTACTGCGTCGTCACAATTTAGCAAAATTATTTGAAAAAAAAACGGTTGGAGAAATCGTCTCCCTCAGTAACTGAGAACCGTGCAACTTATTTATTTATCTGTTGATAGACGTAGGAAGACCTACGCACAACGAACAAAATATGGAAAAACAACAATATGTCGCTGCATGATGAATTAGATGCGCTAAAAAACAAATCTTCAGTAATGCAAAAAATGCATACCACAACACTATCAGGAACTCTCTGCTAGCGCAAGTTCTCTGGCCTTTAACTTGAACAAATTAAGTGACATTCGAAACCAATCATCCTAAATGTTCTGATGAGTTTTGTTAAAACTTACTTAAGTTGATTCACAAGGACTATAAACGAAAATCGGCCGTCCTGCTCGATGGCTTAAGCCGTTTCGACAGGTTCAAGGAAAGACACAAAGGTCAACTATGATGCGGAACTTACACCTTCACACGATACGCATGAAATGTGCAGATATATCCCGTTACATCTGGATGATTTGAAACTCAGCCGCGGCGCGATTTTCCAGTCACTAGTACTTGCGATTAATCTCATAGTACAATTGAACCTATAGCCGACGTTCGTTGGTTCGGTATACTGGATATTCGGGAGCGATTCATTCGTATCGTGAGTGGGTAGGAAATTTACTTTATATATGCCCCTCGTGCCTTTCCACGAACCTGTCCAAATAAGCTCAAGATCTGCTCGATGCTCTGTACCTACACTCAAAAACAAGACTTTGAAAAAAAAGCATCTTAGAGAAAAACGAAAATAAAATAGTTGTCAGCTTCACGCAAAGCACATTCTATAATATCTGTATCGAAATACTTGTTTCCATATATGGAACCCACCAAACCCAAATGGCAGTTTTGGTATTTTGGACTCCAGGGCAAAGTATCTCCGCCCAGGGGGGAGGGCTCCGCCCAATCTTTGTCTAGTAGGGCTATTTCGAATGCAAAACACAATTATGAAGCCTTCATACAGTTTTCGAAAGTTTAATGTTAATGATTAATAGATGTAGAACCATGAGAAAAATTGTTTTGCCTGGAATTTGCAATCGAAATCTGGAAAATTGCGTCGAACTTTGGTTCGCGCGCAACGGTCACATATCCTCGGGTTAGGTGCTCTTTACTCACCAAGAGAGGAGTCTCAACTTCTGCGGCTCTAATTCCACTCGGGACCACTTCGCTTGCATTGAGCAGCGTGGCGTTAATAGGGGGGGATCTTATGTACGAATCACTATGGTAGCTGTATGGTAAACTTGCACGCCCATGCCAGTATTTTGCCCACCCAGGGATCTCAACCCTCTGACCCCAAATCAGAGAACGTTCTGCAACAAGAAAGATGAAGGGCTAAGTTGTCCCGGCCATTGGAAGCTTCCTGGCATCCGGAGCGATTCGTACATAAAGTCACGCCTTTTGAAATGCGAAAACGGGACAACTCCTCCCTCTGTGTGTAGAGAGCACCTTTCCCTAAATCATCTTTTCATAACATGATATAATTGGTCTTGTCTGGCTGGATATCTAGGGCGCCCTAGCCGAGGCCCTTGAGGTGAGCAGACTCACCGTTTAGTGCTGAGATCCATGTGGTCGGCAGTCATGCGATTGCTGGCTCGGCTCGTGAAAAAATTCGAATGGCGATTCTTCTCAGTTTGTGCTGCCAACACTGTCGCGTATAAAGCTTGAGAATCCAATAATCGATACCGGCCAGGTCGTCAAACTTGCGCCTGCGTGTTGATTATCGATTCGAAGGATCGCGAGATCACCTGTCAGTCAATTCGCAGAATCCGAAAAATTTTTGCGCTGCGCTACGCCTTGCAAGTTTGTTGTTTCATCTGTCCCTTCCGCAGTGTATATCGATGCTTTGGCCACTGCCAGCGAGAGCGCCCCGTCCAGCAGCTCAGAACCACTCGCTCTGAACGGCCGGGCCGACTCTAAACCATTCGCTCTGCTCGACATCGTGCTTCTTCAAAACAGTTGGTCATCATTTTCCTACTGCGCTGATCCTAGCCACTTACAGTCCACCTCCGCACTGCCGTTCAGTCCGCAAAGTGCACGCTGATTGCGAAATCGCGCTGCGGCGCGGTTGCGAGCATCCTCAGACAAGGATGTGGGATCAACCGGGCGCTTTTCGCCTTTGGCGCCCAGGTGATCCCACCGCCCGGGTGATCCCACATCCCTGTCTGAGGATACTCGCAACCGCGCCGCAGCACGATTTCGCAATCAGCGTGAACTTTGCGGACTGAACGGCAGTGCGGAAGTGAACTGTACCTGGTACCTCTTAGAGGTTCGGCCCCATATAATGGGTCCTAGCCGGCTGGCCGTGAGGTGAGCGGATTCAACTTCGGAGTCGCGTGACATTGTTTTCGTACGCAGCGTTAGCGAGACGGATGGCATGCCGGCGGCACAGACAGCAAGGGTGAGGCGAAAGAGTGGCGCGAGAACGTCAGTAGGCGCCGCCATCAATAGGGATCGACGCCTACGAGTCGTAAATAGGAAAACAGATCAATAATAATAGATATAACATGATGAGAAAAATAAAACTGGAATTTGAAGACGAGAATCTGTGAAACTGCGTCGAATTTTTCACTTTACATTATTCTTGACTTCATGACTGTTATGATGGGGCTTGGGCGGCTGGATGTCTTCAGCGCCCTCGCCTGGGCTCATAGGGACTCACTCTTAGTGCTGGGATCCATGTTGTCGACAGTCAGGCTATTGCTGGAACGGCTGGATCGACGCGTCGAAAAAATTGAATGGGGATCCTCAGTTTGGACGGCGGGATCGCGTGGCGTTTTCGCAGGCAGCGTCGGCAAAATAGTGTGTGTGCCGGCGACGCACAACTAATGTGCGAGCAAAAGAGCGACGGGCAACTAATCGTCAATATATATCTAGAGAAAGGACCAGTATAAAACTACTTTTGAACAGAGGAGAAATGGTGAACAACTAACGCTTGAGATTGCATCGACTCGCTCTACGGACTGCTTAAAAACAACATACTGCGCAACTTGACTAGTACGATGGTAAGAATGTGTTGAGAACAACGAAGCGAGCACTCAGGATTTATAAACAGATGGGCTTCCAACGCCTTATCTGTACGGTCGACCTACTGCTCATCTGCGAATCACTTTTTAGCTGATTCCTTGCCGCCATTCGTTTTGTACATATGGTTTCGTGTGGCGCAGATTTTGTCAGTGCGGTATCCAAAGATAATGGATACAGCGAGAAAACTTGGAGGGGTTGTATCAACGATGTTGAGGATTTCGTTGTGAGCACATCCTGAATATATTTTCTAGTTCTTGAATTTAGGGTCTCTTCAGAAAAGGGAGCGACTGTTCTTATACAGTACAGATTTCAGCACGAACGGCGTTTTGCGGCATCTTAGAAGCGCACAAAGCACCGCATCGCTCAAACCTGCTTCAGAGTGGTCCGTTTCCGATTTTGAAGTCATTTTTGAATTGCCCTGAACGAGCCAAATATAATGTTGTTACAAAATAATAATTTCAATTTCAGAACTTCACCGAACTTGCTCCACCTCAAAACCCCTCAATATGAGCTGATCAGACGGGCATGAAACAGGCGAAAAATACCAAGCGGTGCCGGTTGCCACAAGACCAGAAAATGCTTTGCAATTACCATCTGAGTTTGAGTCGGCCAACCTAAAGTCGGTCCGACATAAAAAATGCTACTGGTACTATAATCGTTTATTTCCTTGTGGCAGTCGATACCACTTGGTGCCTGGAGTTTACCCAGTCGTGGTAGATGGAATCTGCCTTTTTTCTGTCATGCGATTGGTGTTAATTCCGGAAGGAAATACACATTTTAGCAGGAATACTGGAGCCAAGAAGACATTTTTACATAATATTGCATCCGCTTTAGAGCGAGGAACGTTGAATATCCCATGAAAGTTCAACTCGTCAATTTCAAAGTGAGTTAAGGCAATGCGTTGCTTTATGCGGGCAAAACGCTGTTATTGAAAGAAATCTGCTCGGTTTTTTAATTATGCAATAGTGCATCCCAAAACCAATGAAACCGTTGTGAACAACCTGATTGCTAAGAATACTTGCGATAGTTCCTAATTGTGCGTTAATATAATATTTGGCGCAAGGTGCGTTACGACAGCGAATATGGCGCCGGAAACGGCATAAATGTGATCCCCAACATGACTGTTGATAAAGAAGTTTCCGCGAGAAATCCTCACTCCGACTGTGATACCTTAAACGGCTGCTTGGGAACGCAGATGCCAGGTGTGTCATTTTTCTCTTTGATCCTGTAAGTGAATCAGGATATGATTTCAGTTGGACCGAAGCAGCACTGCAGGACGAGTTCATGAATAGCGAATCCGAATTTTTCCGTCCGCCTACACCAACAAAGTCCCTATGAGGGCAGAAGCAAGGAAGACACGAAACTCAGCACGAGATCGGATCTGATGGTGAAGAAAGAGTCTACACCGTCCTCTAAACCTCTGTACAAAACCACTGCCGCATCATAGTATTTTTCTGTTGTTGTTTTCGAGTAAATTTGTCAAACGAGCTTCTCATTTTGTTGTACATGAACTGAAATTGAAGTGGAATTTTAGCACACGAAAAATATCCATTGAGTGTGACGGATAAGTTAGGTACAACGTTTGGACAAATACAAAACAACTAAACGGTTAGTAGTTTACAAGTAACTAGTTTGAAAATTGTGCATGAGCGGGGTGGACAAGTATAAACCCATAATTGAGCAACTATAAAACAATTTATGAACAATTAAAATATCAGCTTGGAAGAACTTTAACCTTACTAGTTTATAAGCTCCAAACAAGTAACGTAAGCAATCGGTTAGTTGTCCGATAGTTAGTTTTTAACTTGAGCAAGAAGTTCTGAGAGTGGGCACCGTCCTCAATATTGATCGGCGACTCCAGCCAATCGTGTGTACGGAAACAATATGTCATCACGAAACTAGGATAAAGTTTCACAGACACAGGATAGAGAAGCATGAGGGGTCTGCAGAGTTGCAGCGACCGATGATTAAACGTGGCGCGTCAACCTTGACGCAGCGTCGATAATGTTTCCGAACATTATCGACGCTGCGCGGTTGCCGCTCGCTGGCAGACGCGCAGGGTAGTCGCGGCGTCAAAACACTGAGGTGCACCCTCGACGCCATTCACGCCGGGTCGGTCGCCCTCGTAGCCGGATGCTATCAATATCACATCATCCAGCGCTGTTCGATGCTGCGAGCAACTCCGCAGCATCAGCTCTGCAGAAATCTATAGAGTGGGTTAAATAGGCGGGTAAATATGTTGTATCGTCTGCGTCTTAAAATAGAAAAGCCGCACGCAGCAAATGAGTACGAGAACACTCGATCAATAGCCATCATTCTTCGTTTCATCGCGAGCGAGTTCTCCCGCCAAGCAGCGTCGCGGCTTCCTACTTCAAATACACCAAACCATATGTTCACTTTGTACATGCCCTGTCCGAGCCTCCACAAGGATCGTGAACACCCGTGCCTCATGTGTCGGTTCGCATCTGCTTAAACCAATTCTGAAAAAAGTTATAGACGTTTTTCGCCAGATTTATGCCTATTGCACCTTCCAAAACGCTCATCAGTCTTCGGAAAATCCGGAAACGGACCTCATAATCGTGTTCAGCGTCCACAACTACCACCCTGTGAACAGTTCGGGTTGTCGCGGAGTGAGAGGGAAAAATGGGAGCTATATGCGTACTGATTCAGCTCCAACGGCAAACCGGATAAGGCTTAATACCCGACTCGCCTAGGGAGTGGTCGCAATCCGGAAGGGTGGTTCTAGTCGTCCTGGGACTGGCAAGTGGACTCCCTAACCTGTTGCACCGTTCACTTAGCGCACTCATCCTTGGTTCAACAACAATCAAACCACAACCATAGGTAGTAGCTGATAACTCTCGGTGTCAACCGGCAAACTATGGTGCACCCGTTCACTCATCTTTTTATCCGGTACATCCAGTAATGCATATCGCTAGATGTTCAATACGAAGGCACGAAACGGCGAAATGATGAGAGCATTAATGCAGTTACATGAAAGCGTAGTAGAACCGGAAGGAGATGCGATGGAATCAGCTATTAGGAACGGATTGAGCTGTTTTGATTGGAACCTGGTCGCTTGCGTATCATAATGAAGATCCCGTGTGGTAGCGTATTGGTACGCGAGGTGAGCCTGGCCCAACATCCCGATCTCCGCAATCGATACGTCGCCAGTGGACGACGGCCGGTGTCGGCGCTCAGTCATCGTCGGGACTGAAGGGGTCTGCAGAGTTGAAATTGCGGCGTTGCTCGCAGCGACGAACAGCTCCGGGTGATGTAATATCGATTACATTCGGCGGCGATGGCGACCGACGCGGACTGAAGGGCAACGAGGGGGCACCGCAGGGGGTTTCGACTCCGCGACGGCCCTACATGACTGCCAGCGAGCGGCAACCAACGCCGCGACGATAATGTTTCGAAACATTTCTGTCGCCGCGCCAAGGCTGACGCTCGGCGACCACTCGCCGGTCTCTGCAACTCTGCAGACTCCTTAGGCCCTAGTTATAAACCAGCGTTTTGCCGCCGCTTGCTTCTGCGGCATATCTGCTATTGAACAATTTCGAAACCTGACCAATCGCAGACGTCCCGCGGAAACCAGCGGCAGCGAATCGCCGATGTATAACTAGGGCCTTAACAACCCTCCCCTCTGACATCACGGCGCGGCGAGAGAGCTTGCCGCCTGCCACCGACTCGGCTGGCAGCGGCGAGGAGACTACTACCCGCACTGGAGGCGGGGTCTGGCCGCTAAGAAGGCAGAGACGCGGCCGCCGAGCATGAGGCGGGACTCATCCCGCGGCCCGGGGAGACCCGCGATAAAAACAAGCGCTTCGCGACAGGGGTGAAGGCACATTCTTCCAAACTTTGCAGAGACTGATAGCGTTTTGGACTTGTACGGATTTTCGGTTAGGCGTTTACTTATACCGATTTCAAAGCTCTGAAACCGTTGGAAAAATGTTCCAGATTTGACCTTAATTCTCCTAGGTGGGTTATTTGGGGCGCTGATCACGAATCAGGGGTTCATTTGCCGATTTTCCGAAGTTTTCGTTTTGATTTGCTCAAAGCTTCCCACCGAGGGAAAATTTGTTGGCGAATCGTGACTTTTGACGATTTCCGGCGTGCTACGTTAGATATTGCTCAAATTGCTCCTCTGGGGATTATTTGGAGTGCTGAACACGAACCTGAGATCCGTTAATCGAAGTTTGACAGAATGCGGTAGATTACGGTGGGTATACGGTAGTCTGGTCAATGTCTCAGATTTGGCTCAAAATTTGTATTCGGGGGTTAATCGGGATGGTGAATACGAATTTAATGTCCAATTGTCGATTTTCGCCGCTCCGCTGCCGCCGCGCCGCCTGAGATCAGTGGGCGGTGCGGCTTCCGTTCGGCAGCGATGGTGTCAAAAGGAAGAAAAATCTCTCGAAATCAGACTCATAAACGAGAAGTCGGTGTGGGCAAAGTTAAATTACCCTTGGGATATTGATGTTCTGTAATCCAAAGCATGAAGAAGCACTAAAACTGAAAATAGTCGATGCTCACGAATTTATCGCTTATTCGAAACATATGGAAAATCTTGGTTTCATTGCACTCATCTGTTTTGATTATGTAGTTTGCAATCAGGCATTAGAGCCTAAATCCTGAATCAATCAGTAATCCGAACACGGCCGTAGAAGAGTCATAACGGCCGAATTCTTGGGAGTTCATTCACCAGATTTTTTAAGTAGCTCGGCACTTTCGAAGAACTGTTCCATGTTCGCTCCAATTCGATGAATTAAAGGCAGCATACACGCTCGCAAGCATAGTCGAGATAACAGCATAAAGAGGTCTCCACGGCCCGTGCTATGTCGTTCACGACGATTGAAGCGCTGAAAACTGTCCAGGATGACAATATTTGACAATGTTTGAGCAATCTTGCCTTCCACGCCCGTATTTTCACACCCCTTCGAGTAACAGAATGAGAATCGATACTTGTGAAAACGTGTGATAATTGAGAGTGATAGCACTATCAAATGGGAGTGCACGAGAAAGGGGAGAAATAGCTTGGTTTACTTGAGTATAACATGTCTACATACCAATTGACTCTCGTCCTCTTTCGAGAATGCCGCTCTACTTTGGCTGACCTCTTGAAATGGAGGACTTTATCAGTGCCCAAACATGTTATATTGAGGTAAATCGAGTTTTTTCTCTACTGCACTCCCTTTTATAACGCTATCATTCTAAGTTATCACATGTTTTCTCAAGTTTCGATTCTTATTCTGTTACTCGAAGGGGTGTGAAAATACGGGCGTGGAAGGCAAGATTGCTCAAACATTGTCAAATATTGTCATCCTGGACAGTTTTCAGCGCTTCAAACGTCGTTGACGACATAGTACGGGCCGTGCGGACCTATCTATGCTGTTACCTCGACTATGCTTGCAAGCGTGTATGCTGCCTTTAAAGTGGATTACTCGGGAACACTTGAAATATTCTTTGCGATCGTCCATTCGAGCACCGTCACCTGTGTTCCGTTCAATAATAATGTAGTTCAATAGTTTTTTTTGTATGGGCCAAATAAGCCGACAATACACTTTCCTTAGTGTCCGACCAATTCAGAAAAGTGAAGAGTACCGAAGTCTAGAGGAATATCGACTTGCAATAATTAGTTTCAGTTATTATTTTGGAAAGTCATGGGTTGTTTCTCGATGTTCAGTGCGAGTGAAAAGTGAAGTCTAAATCGACTTCGAGTTCGTTTCTGGCGCGCACAAGTTAGAAATCGTGCGTGACCGCTCCTATTTGACGCGGCTCGTTTACAGATTGAGGCGCGCGATCGCTTGAGCGGCGCAGCGTGGCGCACCGCCTCGCTTGGCGGTGAAAGCATAAACGACCTCTTAGAAGTCGCGTGCCACATCAGTGAGTAGTCATTGATGGTTTCGCTCTACCTTGATTTCGAAACACATCTACGATTTGCGTCAGTGTGCATCCTTGGCGCGCAACCTGCTCGTGGGTGCATCGAATGTTCTGGAAAGAACTTTTGATTCGAAAAACTCCACTATCGATCTCATTCGACTCTTTCGTAGATTTTCGAATACTCGACTTTTCGAATATTTCGGAATACTCGACTTTTCGAATGATTCGGGATTTCGAACTTTTCGAATATTCGACTTTTCGGATAACTCGGGATTTTGAATTTTCTTAATATTCGGCTTTTCGAATAATTCGGGAATTGGCTTTTTTTCGAGCATTCAATTTTCGAATAATTCGGGAATATGCCTTTTCCGAATATTCGCCTTTTCGAATAACTTGAAGTCGACTTTTTCAGTCGAATGACTTTTCGAAACATTCGATTCGGTCAAAGTATAGTATGCGCAGACCTAGTAAAAATAGATGGGACACTCCGGCCGGGAGGTTTTTGGTTCTGAAATACTAATCTACATTGAACATCAACTACAGCTCAATGAAGCAATCACGTAACACCACCGAAACGCAGAGAAAGTATACCACCGCTTAGTTGTAGTTTAGGGTTCGACGATACGCAGCGTGGCATGTCCAAAGACGCGGAATTGTGGGTTTCAAAACCATAGCTGGCCGGACTCGGCTCAATTGGAGAAATCTACAAGAAGACCGTTTTTCCAACTGATTACGAATCTAATCGCGCAACACGAATGTAGGCACAAACTTCATTAGAAAAAAAAGGATGATCACCCGTGCTCAGGCAAACTGGGGCGTCGACAACAGGTTCACACGCGTCGCGGTCGGCACACCGGCACGCTTCGCGGCCGGCACTCCAACACGCTTCGTGGTCGGCACTCCAACACGCGTCGCGGTCGGTACTCCGACACGCGTCGCGGTCGGTACTCCGACACGCGTCGCGGTCGGTACTCCGACACGCGTCGCGGTCGGTACTCCGACACGCGTCGCGGTCGGTACTCCGACACGCGTCGCGGTCGGTACTCCGACACGCGTCGCGGTCGGTACTCCGACACGCGTCGCGGTCGGTACTCCGACACGCGTCGCGGTCGGTACTCCGACACGCGTCGCGCTCGCCAGTCCGACACGCGTCGCGGTCGGCACTCCGGCATGCGTCGTTGCTGGGTCGCCCAGCCTCCACTGGGGTCACCACCGGATAGGAAGGACCTCCAGATGCTGGGTGGGGCCAATGTATCGCAGACTAGGGTAATTGAACCGGCTGCGCCTTCATCATTAAGAGCATGGCCGAAAAATGCGTCGTATACTCCTTTTGTATCTAGAGCGTTAGCTGTGCAACGGCTCGACATCGACGAGATCATAACTCGCGGCCGTAATTGCTGTGCAGCATAAATCGCGGTCACGCCCCCCCCCCGAATATCGGCGCGTTGGCCAGCGATGACTCATGGTGGGCGAATCAACCTGTTGTCGACGCCCCAGTTTGCCAGAGTGGAGAAAAAGATAGTACGCACTGGATAGTATATCTTGTTGTGCATGTGACGCTGTAGATACGCAGCGTGGCGTGTCGGAACGCGCAAAAACTTTAGGCCCCCGTCATAGTCGGTTGATCTACTGAGTCCCACCGGGTCGATATGCACCGAACTCGTGGGAGACGGGTGCAAAAAAAATCAACCCACCGAGTCCGACTTCGACCGTCTGATGCCCACCGCAATCTCCCCGGTCGATACTGATGGTTCTCATGGGTACAAGGGCGGGGCCAATGCACCGACTGAGTCCCGCTGCGTCCCTACCGAAATCATCCTCACCCCATCTGTCCAATGATGATTCTTAAAAATGGTTTACCAGTTGAAGACAAATACATGTTGAAAACAAAAAAAATCAGCCACCAAACACGTTCCGATTCACAGCTGAGGTGATAATCGTCACTATCAATTGGGTGTTCCGCAGAGGAACTGGTTGGTGCTGGGGGCAACCGGACTCAGTCGGACTCATTCGGACTCAGTCGGGCTCAGCAGGTTTTTTGACGGAGTCTGACGGGGCTTTAGTTTCAAAATCACTGCGTGCCAGTCTTGGTCGGCTCGTGTACAAATGATGGCACATTCAATCGTGCTTACATTACTGTTCTATTCAACACGCGTAGACACGGTAAAAGCCTGCACCAATGCCGTCCAATGGCTGCGTTCCGCTCATCTCCGTTTTCGCCGACTTCTTCGGGCCTTCACACATCGAGATTGTCACCCCACCCGTCGCTCTCTATCAGTGGTGTAATAACACACCCCATGTTTTGCAAATGCCTGTCAACTTGTCAGGGTTGGACGGTATCAGATACTTAAGCCTCTTTCACACTTGCCCGACCGACGTCGGACGACTCGTTATCGAATGTGTAATATCTATCTACCCTACCCTACCCATCTTATCTATCTTAACTAATCAAAATTGATAACGAGTCGTCCGACGTCGGCCGGCAAACTATGAAAGGGTCTTTAGAGACAGATGGCCAACAGCCATTGTGCCGCTTAAGGGTGTTTCCTATTTCCGTTAGTTCCCTCTGCACTCAGATACCTTGTAATCAGCGACACTGAAATGAAGTATCTGCCTTCTTGAGCTTCTCCACAGCCAGCGATTCAACATGTTAATCACATGAGTGGAAGTTACAATCTTTCCCAAGCAGAAGAAACGGGTTGTCAGATAATTATTGAAGCTCGGAAATTCGCTGAAAATCGATCTAGGAGTGAAGCTTCAGTATTTCGAAAATCTAATTTTCCATAATTCAAGCCTTGCTTATGTCTCCTGTCAGAAGTTGTGTGCTCAGTGACTCACAGAAATTTTTTAACCAGACTTTTCAGGCGGCACCAAACGATGACAGCTTCCCCTATCCTATTGAAAGCGGTCCGGGATATGGTTCTGGCATGGGCCCTGGCAAGGAAGTCAGTCTTTTTCTTCGTTGTGACAGGCTAATTTTTCAGAATTCGTAGCCAGAAATTTTTTAATCAGGCTTTTCAGGCGACACCACACGATGATAGCTTTCCCTATCCTAGTAAAAGCGGGCCGGGATACGGTTCTGGCTTCGCCTCTGGCAATGAGGTCAGTCTTTTCCTTTTTTGTTACTTGAAAATTTCTCACATGTTGTAGCCCACGCAGGTCTAAACTAGGCACAAAATGCAATGCATTCGGAAAAATTTATCGCTGTACCAATAGAGGGGAGGGTTCATACATTTTGCGACGAGCAACGAGTCGTAGTGCTTACACTGCTTATCACCCATACCAGGCGAAAATCGTTCATGTCATTTTCGATTAGGAAGCACTCAGCTGTTGGGTCTCGATGTCGAAATCGTTCGATCGTTAGCCAACATTTTTGCGGTTCCCATTGTGTCACTTCTTTCGGCCAAGCAGTGTCGCGGTTTCCTTGCTGAAGGGCACAGACCATACGAGATAAGCTATTCGCATTCATGAACGAGTTCCGCCTATAGTGATCGAGAGCAATGAAATTTGCAATCGCACCGAGCGGGTTAACCACTCCTGACTGCTCTGAATATGTGAGGTTCTATATCTTACTGGGAACTGTAGTGGAGATACGGTGAGATGTAAGCAATGTACATAATGTAAATAATCCTATCACTGTATAATCCATGGATCATCACTAGGCAATGGCTGATTGCTCGGTGAACTGTAATCACATTCCAGACAGCGGAGGAGACTCAACGACATGGAGGTGGAGCAAAGGATGAGACGCACGAAGACACATCTGCAGGAGCTGCACCCGTCGCCATGATGGCTCTGCCGTTCATCGCAACTGCCTTTTCCTATCCTCACCTGTGTTGTTGATCATGGTTGTATAAGTAAACTGATGAGCCGTATTGTGTATATGTACTGTGTGGACATGTCCGGGGCAGGCCACTGGGCCCGTTTGTGTGTGTACGCGGATGGATCATGCCCGCGAAGATCACTGCCTCGTATAGAGGGCGGCAGCAGTAATTACTGGTAGCAGCGAGTGCAAACTCATCGTAGTTTGCGGTCCACTGAATCCCTCTCCATAGAGTTCAGTCCTTTTGGAATTATTCCGGAAGATGACCGGTCCTCAACTTGCCGATTTCGGATCCACGAAAAGCGTGATGAAGTTGTTGAAGGTTGCGACTTTGACATCATATTATTTCGCTTGGATTTATCCGTTTTCATTGTGATAGCGTTGATGTTTTGTTGTTTTATTCGGTGGATGAATTGGTGACCAGGCTGTTGACGGTAGATAGCTCCGAAATGTGATGATTTTGCTGAAAAATCGCGCTCGTGTTGTGGCTGGCAAGGGTGAGAAAATTGTGAAGAACAGGATGCATGTTAGATTAAGAAAAGAGCATTCATGGAAGAGTTAGATGACTAACGATAAGATCTTGAAGTTCAAGGCAAGCTCAGATTTTGACACCACCGAAATTCGCGTTAGATAGATTGGGCTGGTCTAGCTGGACACCGTTCAAAATTTTCACAAACTCAAGTCCGTATTTCTGAAGAAAACAGCCTGAAAGTCAGGGATTACGGTATTCACAGCATGATAATCACGGCTGGAATGACCGATAATTTCACGGCACTTTTGGAGAATGCGTGGACAACCGCTAAAATATGGACGATGCCACACTTTTCTGACAATTCTGGATCATTGGCTCACAGAAGTGGCTGGAATAACTTGATGAAGACCGGTTCAACGCAGTTTTCGCATGTTCCTTCGAACTACCTGTACCATGAGCACAGAATCAGCGGAAAATCTCAGAATCGAAACTCTGCCCGAACGCCGCCTTTAAAGGCAGTGTCCACGATAAAAACCATGTCTGATTTTTTGGTGGAGATCGGCAGCTGCGGGGCCTAGTGCAACCCTTACGTTGAAAAAACTAAGAGAATTGAGCTTGAAACGGTCCCCTACGGCCCCAAAGTTGGACATGTTGGACACCCGTCAGCTCTTCACACCAAGATGCACTTTCCACGCCCACCAACGTGAACAAATGAATGCTCGAGATTGTGAGATGAGCGATGGTTTCCGAACAGTAGCCCCGTTCTTCCCTTCATTCCCAACTTCTCTCTTTCCTCAGGTCAGCTCGCATACATCGGCTGCAAAAGACGGAAGTTACAAGCCTCGGATAACTCGTCCACCATGTTTCCTTAGCTCAATCGTTGAGGGACCATAACTCCGTTCCTAGAAGGCCTTGTACGATTCCAAAAACATCAATGGAATCAGCATGGGACCGTCTTCAAGATATGTAAAAAATCAGAAAAACGATTCTTATCGTGAACACTGCCTTTAAATGTTGCGACAGTGATAATAGTGCTGAGGTAGCCGCAGGAAGGCTGACAGAGTCCCTCACATAATTTAAATTGAACGTCACCTAGGCCCGGAGGGCTCATCATGTCAAGATCTCCTTATCATTCTTATATTTTTCCATGAACGACCTCTCCACTGCTTGCTCCGCCCGGACTCATCCGAGCGAGCTGGGCTTTTCAGTCGGACCTCAGAATCGTTTTCGGTTTTTTTGCTTATCTTGGAGAGAATTTTTGACCGATCACTCAGAACCCGCTAGTTATGGCCCCTCAAAGACTCCGAAATCGGAGGGTGAAAAAATCGTGGACGAGTTGTCTCGAGCCTGTCTTTCCTCGTCGTTCGCAGCCTTAGCACCGAAGCAGACCACACCAAATCTAGACCTATAAAATCTAAGAGCGTAGATTCTAACCAAAATCCTCGATTTTTCTCGCTGATCCCGAAGTGTTGATATTCCGCGTTTGGGCGGGTCGCTACACACAAGGGCCGAACCATAATATCAAATTTTACCCACGAGCATGGACTGTGCGTTTAAAGGCACAGTTTAGGTATGAACTTCAGGTATAAACTGAGATTTCCACTGATTCGTGAAGTGGACCAACACAGATTTGTGAAGTGGACCACCTACAATTTGAGATTTCCACTGGTTCGTGAAGTGGACCCACCCAACATAACACCTGAAAAATGCGAGCTCTCAATTCCTCCGAATAAGCCAGGTATAGGAAGAAGCCACCCTGGCGCGCCCAGAGCAAGAAGACACATTGGCACAAACCCGTTCCTCCCTTTATATCAACTTCTCTCTTTGTCTAGGTCGGCTCGCATACTTCGGTTGCAAATGACGGCAGTTACAAGCCTCGGGCAACTCGTTCACCATTCTTCCTCCACAGCTCAATTTTCGAAGGATCACAACTCTGTTCCCAGTGGGTCATGTACGATTCTAGAGATATCATCGGAATCAGCGTGAGACTGTTTTCAAGATGGGTAGAACTACAGAACTTTCTTGTACTGTTTATTTTGCTCCAAAACAGAACTGCTGCTCAGAGGCATCGTTCGCGCTGAAAACCAGTTTCCTTTTTTTCACACTAAATTTCATGAAAGAGCCCGGTACACCACACCAATTAGCTTCGGCGCGTCAAAAACTCAGGGTTTTTGAGGTTAGAAGGGGTCAAAGATGAGAATCCGCCATCAGTTCTCACCAGTCATCTAGCACTTTTTCATAGAATGTTGATGCGACCGCCAAACAACATGAAAAAGATTTACCGCACCAGCCCCACATGCAAGAAAACTTGGAAAATGACAGTGACGAGTTCTCCAAACACAGAAAAATTTCAAAAACGTTTTTGGCGCAAGTTTAAAATTCATGCTTACAATGTGTTCCGATTGACTTTTCTTTACGAATGAAGGTTATTCCATGGGCCCCTTCAACATTTTCGTTCACCAGGGAGGCCAAACTACACAAAAGCATGAAAAATACCAATAAACCGTGTTCTTTAAACAACGAAACCGGTTCAGAGAGACTCCTCAGATCATAAAGAGCCCCAGTTAAAGGCAGCATACACGCTCGTAAACGTGAATGAGATAACCACGGAAATAGAATGTTATGGCCCAGATTACACCGTCTACGCATTTTGAAGTGTGAAAAACGACCCACAATGCCGCTACATGAGTTAGGAGTTGGCCCCGCCCTGTATTTTCACGCCACCTGCATTTGCCCTTTTCCTGCAACGCAAGGTTGCTGGGTCATACTCACCGTCGGTACTGTTGGTAGACTGCCTAACAAGTGAACCACACACGTCAGTGACGGCGAAGATGGCTCAGCAACCCTGCGTTAGAGGAAAATGGCAAATACGGGGGGCGTGAAAATACAGGGCGGGGATTGCTTCAATTTTAACGGTTTTTTTCCTTCGTATGTTTCGTGATTGTTCCATTTTTTTCATACTTTACATGTGCATTCTTTCGGTAATGATTTAGCTGGAGCGTTTAGCTTTAGATTCCGAAAAGGTACGAACACCTGGATCGGTCGGAAGTTTTTTGTAAGTAAAAAACACTTGTCCTCTTTCTGCTTTTTTCTCATTTTGAAAAAAGGAGAATAGACGCAAAAAGCGATATTAACTGGACTTTCAGGTCCGAATACGATTCTCATATGTGTTATTCTCTGCGAAGTTGTTTCATAAGAAAATTTCGAAGTCATATTTTTCTCCTGATAATTTTGCCAGCTGACCACCTCCGGAATTTGAATTTAATCAAATACGCATTAGATTTTTCATAGGATAGTGAGTCGTTATTATTCCAGTTTTGGCTGCCTGTGCCTAGATAACTTTCAAGCACAACCTTGTTATGAAACTTTTGAAGCGGGAGGTGTAGCGGCTCTCACCGTATAGTGAGATGGCCGAGAAAAAAATGGAGGTTTTGGGTGGTTCAGTGGTTTACTCAAGAATAAGTAAAAAAAGGACGCTGGAATTTTGGGCAGTACCTGAAAAAACCTTCGATCCGTGCTAGTCGTCTGAAGAATGGCAGGTCGGGTTCCGCGGATCCAGTTGTTCGGCCTCTTGGGTGGCCTATGTGCCGAATCTGACACGGCAATCCGAGATTCGCAGAATAGAGTCGAATAGCGGGATTGTACCACGAGACCAGGCCGACCGGCAGTAGAGAAGTGTCCAGAAGTGAAGATGTTTCGAAATGCCCGCTTCCCCCAAAATACCCGCGACGCGACCGCGCCGTACCCTTGGGTTCCCACAACGACGAAGGGGTAGGTGTGGGGGCGGCGCGCTGGCTGTTTGCCCGTGTGGAGGAGGAGTTGGGGGGTGCAATCAATATTTTAATCTCTCGGGTCGTATTCGGTCCCGTTCTTCGGGACATTCCCGCCCGGCCTCTTGGGAGGTTAACGTAAAAGTAAATAGAAGAAAAATCTTAGAAATGGCTGCTTGACTAACCATTTTCCCTTCCTTTGCGCGACCTGTGATCTGTTCTCCTTCCAATAAGCGTATATAGAGACCATATTGATAAACTTCCATGAGCATAGTGTAGAATATATTGTAGAATATGAAGGTTATGCAGTAGAACAGAAAAAAATAACATGCGGTGAGTAACATATTTTCGGTGCACCTTCTACGGTTTATAGTGGTGCACCTTCTACGCTTTTCTCTCTGTTTCAGAGAACCCGTGGGCTCTCCATCCTCGCAATGCGAGCTTCCAGGTCTCGCTTGCGGGTTTCCCAGCGATTCCAGTCTTCCGGCAATCCACAAATTGACGTGTGGTGGCTCATACTCGCACAGTAATCGCAAGGTCTTCTCTCAGGACACTGCCGATGTGGCTCCTTCAAGCAGAACCAGCAGCACTTCCTCCTCTTCAGGATTTCACGCCTTCTGTCGACCAATCTGATGTTCGGGCACCGATCATGTATGTGCCTTCCTCTGGCTCCACAGAAGCAGCAGATCACCATCTGGAAATCCTCACCGATCACGACGAACTCTTCATTTTGCCAAATCCTTGGTCTGCAGCGAACGAGCAAGTTGAGTTTGATGTTAACTGCTTCCAACTCCATTTCGTCGCTGACTCTTTCCCTCTTGGGTGGGATCCTTTGAACGTCCTCCTTTCGTCTCTTTCTGTCCGGTTCTTCCCTTCTATACGTCCTTGGCATCCTGCTTCGGCTGCGATGACGCCCTGCGGAGCGGGAGCGTCCCCTCGATCTCTCTCTTGAGTTTTCTCTTGAGCTCTTCCTCGAGCGCTCTGTGTGTCGCTCCTTCGACGGCGATCTTCCTTTTTCTTCCTCTTTTTCCACTGGTGCGGGTGTCTTTTCTTTGATCTTCTCAACGAAGACTTCATCTCTGGACTTTATCTTCTCCGAAATTTCTCTCAGCATCACAATTTGTTGACAAGCGGCTTCGAAGTTCAATTCCAGTTTCCTCGACATCTCCTCATTAGACGATTGTGGCCTTTCCACTTGCAACTCGGCTACTTTCTTCTCGAGACTCTCAATTCTACCTCCGATGTCCACCAACATTTCTTTCAATTCATCTTCGCGTGAGACATGTGCTGCCTCCGGTTCAGGCTCGTCCACTACTCCACTGAAGTCCCTGCCGATCCTCGCCTGGAAGTCAGCTATCACACTTTCGAAGTGCTCTCTCTCAGTGTCCGAAACGGCTTGCGTATTCTCGTACGTCACGCATCTTCCATGAGGCCGCTCGCGATAGCGGAACACATGTCTCGCATTCGTTGTCGCGTGGCCCGCGTTTACGAGAAGAGCGTAAACCTCCCATAGCAGCCACGACTTATTCTTGCATTCCAACAGTTGTGTTCTTGTCTCGGCGGCGTCATGGCACCATTTGCAGCACTTCCAGAAAAATTTGCGTGTGCCTCTTTCTTCCTCCAATTTTTCGTACAACTCAGTGAACTCCGCCTCGAGTCTCCTGGCCTTGTCCAGTGTTCGGTATAGCAGCACGTCTTGTGCTTCAATAGCACCTTGCACTTGTGCCTCATTCATGCATCTGCCACCGCTTCTTACCAGTCTATCCAGGAATTCTCGTGCTTCTCGATGCTGCTGAGCCATGCTGAAAAGTGTCAAATTGGATCGAACATGAAGGGATGAATGGGTTTGAACTTGGTTGGGCTCTTGGAGCGCAAAAATGGTGTTGATGGAAAAACTTTCATCGCTTTCTTCGTTCTCACTGTCCACCTCTTGGGGGTAGTGCCGTACGGGCCTAAGGTTGTACCGACCTATTGGTTGAAGTTGTTGTGATACCCCCTCATTGAGTGTTTGTGGTGGGATGATTGTGTTTGCTGGCCGTATTGGCTGCTGAGTCTTGGTTTTTTGTTTTTGTTGTGGTAGTTGGTGTGGCGTATGTGGATTGGTCATAGGTTGAATGGTTTCTTTGGTGGATTCCTCGATTTCCAGCGGTATTAGCTGGTTGATCGGTCTCCTCTGGATCCTTCCTGATGGCATCCTTATCTCGGCCTCTCTTGGCATACCGCTGTTTCCCTAGTGAGCTTCTGTATTCTTGCCATCCTCCACGCATTTCTTGGTTGTATTGGATCCTGCACCAAAACCACTTGACCGGTTTGCGGAACTTTCCATGTCGTTTGACCTTGTTGATGCGCGACTTTATGATGCTCTCTCAGTTCTGTGAGGTACATCTTATTCCATATGGTCCAGAACTTCACTGTCAGTCCATATGATGCCTTCAGTGCTTCTTGAACTTCCTTCTTGGTAGTGATTCGAAGTAGTTCTTCTGGCTGATCGTAGTCTGTGTCATCTCGAAGGGCATAGTCTCGCGCTTCCAGCGGGTAGGTCAATATGATGTCCCTCTGTTGGAAGTCGATTGGTCGGATTCCTGGTGCTTCCTCGAACTCAGCCTCTTGGTAAGTTAGAGGTCGACTATTCAGACTTGCCTCTATCTCCGTCAGTAGTGTGGCCAGAGTCTCCGACGCCAGGATTTTTGTACCTATTGCTTTGTACAACGACCTTTTCACCGATTGGATCAGCCTTTCGTAGAAACCTCCTTGCCATGGAGCATACGGAGTTATTCGTTTCCATTCAATTGCCTTGTTCGCTATGAATCTCCGTGTTTCCTCGTTATCCTCGAAGTTCGTTACTGTTTCAGTCAGGATTTCGCTGCCTAAAACGAACGTCGGTGCGTTGTCCGAAGTGATGGATTCCGGCACCCCTCGTCTAGCCATAAATCTTCTCATGGCGTTGATGAAGGCACTAGTAGTGTTACCGTCAACTAGTTCAATATGCAGCATCCGTGTAGTCGTACATACAACTCATTATGCAACCATAAGCTTTCATTGTCTCGCCGTTTCCGTTCTTGACTGCTAGCGCTCCGAAATAGTCCAGGCCTATGTGCAGAGAGGGTCTTGCTTGTATGACTCGTCGACTTGGGAGATCTTCCATTTGCGGATATTTGAAAGGTAGATTGTTGTGTTTTTGGCACGGCATGCATCCTCCTATGAGCTTCTTTGCTTGCTCTCGGAGTTTCGGTATCCAGTAGTGTTGTCTCGTATTGCTCATCGTATGTGCCAATGAACAGTGTAAGGGTCCATGTGCCTCATGAATCACTAGCTGCGACAATTGAGATCTCTGCTTGATTATCGCTGGATATTTGGTGTACTCCGGCAGTGTGCTCCGTCCAATGCGTCCGTAGCATCTCATGATTCCATTCTTATCCTGCTTGATGTTAAGTTTTTTGTTTGTCGACGTTGGAAAGTCCTCTTGGTGGACTTGTTGATGAGCTTCTAGTATAGCCTGATCTGCGATTCGAATTTCTTGCCCTGAGATGCTTCCTTGTCTTGGTATGTCCCTTTTGAGTAACTTGGCTATTAGCTTTTGTCTATCATCGGGTAAAGACTTCATCGCTTTCACTATGAATCGTATCATGTATGCCGTTACTCTTCTCAGCCTCGTGAGTGACTGGAATCTTTTGTCTTCCGTCCAACACGCAGAAACTTCTTGGCTTATCGCGTTGACGGCCGTGCTGTCCACAAGTTGGAAAAGGTTTGCTTCTTCTTCCCAAGCTGCTTCCTGAGGTCCATTCCACCAGACGCTGTCTTGGAATTCGATAGCACTTACCCCTCTAGTGCCGAGATCGGCTGGATTAAGGCCAGTGTTGACATATCGAAACTGAACCTGTATCTTGTCTTCTTGGAGCGTGTCCACTATCTTGAAGATTTCGTGACACCTATTCCTTACGAGTACTCCTGCATCCTTCTGTTTCTCCGCGTTCCTTAACCAGCTTAGAGCGATTTCGGAATCTGACAAGATGAAAATTCTGTTATTTGAAGCCGAATTCGTAGTTCCTTAGAGGCACTTAGAGCCAGTCTTACTCCCATCGTTACTGCGTTCAGTTCCATTTTTGGAATGGTGTGTTTGCAATGTAGCGACGGAAGTCTTGATTTTGATATCAGAAGATGTTGTTGGGTTCCATTTCTGACATACACTGCTGCGCACATTGCAATCTTGCTGGCGTCTGTGAATACTACCAGCTCTTGTCCCATCTGCCTGTCTGCTATTCTTCTTGGTAAACGTCGTTGAAAAATTCTTGGTGTCTTCGAGAATCCGTTGCCATTCGGCTTCGTCTGACTGCGACAGTTTTGTATCCCAATCGTATTCCTTTGTCCATAGACCTTGGAAGAATAGCTTGGTTTTTAGGGTGAGTGGTACAAGGAACCCCATAGGATCATAAACTGATGCCATTGCACTGAGTACCTTCCTCTTTGTAATTTGGCTTCCTATATTCAATGACTTGTGAGTAACGATGAATTCGTCCTTTGTGGTATCCCAGTGCGTTCCCAGAGCAGATACTTGGCTCTCCTTGGCTCTGTCCTGCTCTTGGAGCAGCTTATTGAAGTCTGCATCATTGGAGTTGAATTCCCTGAGATTCATGTTTATCCGTCTGAACACGTCCTTCGCTTTCTTGTATTTGTCGACTGCTTCTTCGGTTGTCTCTGCTAACATAGAGAGGTTATCAACGTACAGAATCTGATTGATATCTTCTGCGATATTCTCGCTAACCTCGTTCTGGTCGACATGATACTTGATGGTTGCTGCGAGTAGAAAGGGCGAAGGCTTTAACCCAAACGTGACTCGCGTGAACCTATACACGATGGTGTTAGCTTCATCCGGCGGTTTGTCTATGTCTCTTAACCAGAGACACCTTGTCGCATCGCGATCCACCTCTTGCAGCCTCACTTGTAAGAAGGCTTTTTCCACGTCAGAAGTGATTGCAATTCTTCCTGTCCGTAGCCTCATTATGATTCCTATTGTTGTTGGAAGAACCAAAGGGCCTTGATAAAGCACGTCGTTCAGTGAAGGATTTCCTTTGAAGTGTGCCGAGGCATCAAACACCACCCTCATTCTGGTTGTCGTCTTCTTGGGTGTCAATACTGCTTGATGTGCTAGGTAATGCGTGTTTGGTCCAGAGACTTGGGGTTCGGGCACTTCTTCTAGGATACCTTTTGCGACTTGATCTTTGAAGATTTCGTCGTAGGACTTCAGAGAATTTTTGTCCTTTTGGTGGTTGTTCCACGTTGATCGAAGCCGTTTTTGAGCAATTGCTCTATTGTCCGGTAGTGCGACATGGCTTTCTCTCCTTGGAAGTCTAACATAGTATCCATCCTCTTCTTTCGCGATGGTGTCGTTGAATTTTTGAAGAACGCGTCTGTTGGTGTCTTCCTTTTCTTGGTTCTTGGTTCCCGTGAACTCTTGGAGTCCTGATGATTCGAGGGTCCAGAACTTATCCCACTCGTTCTTCTCATCTTCGCTTATTACTAGTGTTTTTGACTCCGTTACTAACCGCTCCTTTGATTGTGGTTGACCGGAAATCATGTAACCAAGCTTGGTGTTGATGAGATACAGACCTGAGGGAAGCTTCACCATGCTACTGCCACTCATGACCTCCCACAACTGATCGCATCCTAATAGAATTTCGGCGTTCGACGGTTCACTGGCATAGCCGATCTCCATCTGGTTGTCTTGCATGAACTGCCGATCCTCTTGACTGAAGTCTAGACGTGGTTTTGATATCGTTATCACCTTCGTCTTGTACAGCTTGATTCTGCGCGGACATCCTTCGATGTCTCTGACGTCTGCCATCACTTCTTCGTATTCGTTGACTTGGGTTTCCTTGGTCCCAAATGTATTGAGCCGGATAGTTCTTGATGAGCCTGTGGCTTGAAGCTTGAGGTCGTCTGCCAGCGCTGTCTTTATGAATGATAGCTGGGATCCAGTATCCAGTAGGATTCGCACATTCTTGCGTCCTCCCGGTCCCTCTACTTTCACGACTCCCGTGAGAAGTTGCGCGGCGTTCCCTGTTGTTTCCTCCTTGGAAATCTGTAGGATATCACCTTCGGGCACTTCTTCTTGGGTTCCTGCCCTTTCTGTGTGCTGTTCGTCTGTTTCAGCCACAAGGGTCTGTTGGATTGTAGGTACCGATCTTCTTGCTTGATTCGGTCCATTTTGCTGTTGCGTCGCCTGTCCTTGGCTCCATTGTTGGCTTCGCTGTTGCTGTGCGGGGGCTTGTCCCCTTTAACCTGAACTTCTTTCCGGCTTTTGTTGTGTTCTCGTGGGTGTGCTTGTGTTCACCCTACATAGTGAGAAGTGATGTTTGCTTCCACACTTTGGACATCCTGGATTCCGACACACTTCTGCCGTGTGATTCGGTCGACCGCAATTCCTGCGCAGTCTTCGCTCTATAAAGAATCCTAATCTCCTATCCGGCGGTACCTCGCGGCTCTCTGATGGCCAGTGATTGGTTCTTTTGCAATATAGGCAGCTTTTCATGCCCTTGGTTGACTGTTGCAGTGCTTCTCTTCTTGGGTCTTCTTCTCCTCGACTCTGGAAATTCCTCTAATCACCTCATTTGTCTCCTTAATCGTCTCTCGTTTCGAGATAATGCTCTCGAGTGCATTCTGGAATATGGTCCAGTTCCAGTTGGTTTGTTCAGCCTTTTTTGTCAGCAGCTTGTCTTGGATTTTTTCTTCAAACTTTCGAAAGACTTGAGTTAGCAGCTGTCGATGGTCTACGTCTTCTCCCTTGTTCTTGAGTTGACTCATGATTGTCGCGATCTTGTCGAACAACAGCCTCTGTGCTCTTGTTGAGTTTGATTCGACCTTTGTATTTTCCAGTCGCACGTATAGCTGGTCCACAATAACCTCATCCTTTCCGTAACGCGTCTTGAGTCATTCTATTGCCTCTTCGTATCCTTGTTCCGAAACTTGGAATCGTCCCAGCGTATCCTTGATATCTCCCGACAACGCTGCGAGTAGGTAGTTGAACTTGACTACTGACGACATGGGTTGATTGTGAATATTGTGGCAAAAGATTTGCCAAAAATTCTCGAATTCCCAGGTTTTTCCTGTAAACTTTGGGATTTGCAGGGTTGGTAGCTTCGGAGCAACCGTGACTGCCTGTCGTTCAACTTCGTGTCTTGACTGGTTCGCACTTGTTGCGAATACGGCTTGTTCTCTTAGGTTCTGAGGCCCTGGCCGTGTCATTCTGTCGATTTTGTCCTAGATGTCGATCTCCTTGTCTGACAGTTCCCAGGCGAGTTCATTGAGCTGCGACATCGTTTCCGTAGTAGTATCACAATAGTTTTGAAAAGAATTCATTTCCAGCTTATTGTCTTCCTCGCGTAGATCGTTGTATCCCTGTTGCAGTTTCTCCACCGCTTCGTCCATATTCCTCTCCATCATCTTCAGCCGGTGAATTCGTTGCCTGATCCTCATGCGTAGCTGCTCCATGGAATCCTGGGCTTGTCCAGGATCAACCTCTGTCAGCCATTCCTTCGTTCCTTCGATAAACTTTTGTACGGCCGATTTTAACTTTGTAATGCGGGATTTTGTTGTCTGTAGAGCCATGTATGTTTGTGTTGTTGATGTTAACTATGGCCAATTGGATGGGTTTTTCGATAACCCGCAAAAAAAAATCCCAGCACAAAAAAAACTGCGTTCCCGACGAAAAAGAAAAGGAAAAAAATCTTCTGTCGTCAAGCGGACTGACGATTTTCGGCAACGAAGGGAGAAATTAGAAAACAATCCCCAACAGCGGATCAGGGAAAACGAAGAACCTGCCGAGTCTTTTGGAACCCGGAAAAACTGCACAACGAGGAAAAAACGCGGCCCAGAATTTTGCTACGGCCGATGCACCATGTAGCGGCTCTCACCGTATAGTGAGATGGCCGAGAAAAAAAATGGGGGTTTTGGGTGGTTCAGTGGTTTACTCAAGAATAAGTAAAAAAAGGATGCTGGACTTTTGGGCAGTACCTGAAAAAACCTTCGATCCGTGCTAGTCGTCTGAAGAATGGCAGGTCGGGTTCCGCGGATCCAGTTGTTCGGCCTCTTGGGTGGCCTATGTGCCGAATCTGACACGGCAATCCGAGATTCGCAGAATAGAGTCGAATAGCGGGACTGTATCACGAGACCAGGCCGACCGGCAGTAGAGAAGAGTCCAGAAGTGAAGATGTTTCGAAATGCCCGCTTCCCCCAAAATACCCGCGACGCGACCGCGCCGTATCCTTGGGTTCCCACAACGACGAAGGGGGTAGGTGTGGGGGCGGCGCGCTGGCTGTTTGCCCCGTGTGGAGGAGGAGTTGGGGGGGGGCAATCAATAATTTGATCTCTCGGGTCGAATTCGGTCCCGTTCTTCGGGACAGGAGGCTTGAATATTCTATAAGTAAAAACCAACTCCAACTGTGATTGTCTCTTGAATAGCCAGTTCTCGACGTTAAGAATTGGGAGCCTCTAGCGATCAAATCGTAAAATTAAAATCCAGTGAGTGCATCTTTTCTTGTTCGTGTTTGTGGCAATTATGGTGCGGACTGTACGCACTGTACGCGGTGTTTTCTATCCATACATTCTGTAGAAACATTAGATTTGAGATTTTCTTATGAATTAATCAAGGCGAGAACAGATTTTCCCTATGAATTAATAAAGTCCAGAACAGATTAACACTAATAATAATCGTATTCTACATAGAAAATCCTATTACTAACGCTTTCCTCGTTTATTTTCGGTTCTGGCGTCAAATACGGCTTGTGTCGTGCGCAGCCGACAGGTCCGATACACATCAACTAACGGCAGGGATTACGTTGGGAGCGATTTTTCTTCACTTCATTTAGCATATGGTCCTTTGACAAGCCACTAACGGTCAAGTTTCCCGGCCTGTCCTCGATCAACAGTACTCTTGTTCGCGGCGGGACCAGGCATGGATTCTTGGCACGCCAGCTCAATCGAATTGTTCAACATATTTGTCAACGCGGTGCCTGCCGCGGCATAACTTCCATAATCTACGGTTTCTCTTCGTAAGCGATTGAAAATTTACGTCCTTTAGTTTCCTTTCAAAAGAATGTTGAAATCGGTGTCTGCCTCCAAACTGCACAGACATGAGAAATTTTGAGCCGACATGAGCTATTCCATGGTTTAAGTACCTATAGTTTTCACACATTTCAACCGTTTTCCTATGCAGTAGCTTTCAATGGAGACTTCCTTTCCAATCCAATCTGTTACTTTGACGTTACTTCAGCTAAGCTCCCGAGACGTACTTTCACTGCAATTGTTCCTCTTCTGAACTAATGTCAGTATGGAATGGATCAATTAGGCAAAATAGCCCTGTATTGTCTTACAGAAAAAACCTTCGATCACGTGGCGTTTGGTTATGAAATATCGAGCGGTTAGGCGTGCCAACAAACCGTAACGGGTCCCACCACGAACAGGATTATAATGGATCGGGGCAAGCCGAGAAATTTTGACCGTTACTGGCTTATGGTCCTTTACGCCTAGTTGTTGCTGCCTATTTTCCATTATTCTCGTCACTGTGAGTTGCGTATTTTTCATGTTTTCTTTGTGAACAATTGTAAACATTTACAGATCCGTTCGAAGGTGCAGACACCTTGAGATGTCTCGTTGGACGTCACATGACATCCGAGATGCTAATGCACCCCGCAAGGCCCTACTGTAGGTGAGATTCATCTTTTTTTACAGACTCAGATTTTCAGTTTTGTTTATTCTCTTTTTTAAAGTCTGCGTTACTGTGCTGTGTAACGTAACGCCGCTGTGAAAGTTGTTGAAGGAAAGAAAAAAGGGTTGGCTCTGCAGGATTCGTGTGTGTTGGGAAGCTCTGCTCGGTCGATGAGCATTTCTCCTGTACTATAGTTGGTAGCACTTTCACAAAGTCCAGCTCCTGACGACTCGTATCCAAGAAACTTTATTTTACCGTAGAAGTATAAAAGTCCAGTCAATCATCAAACGTAGGTACAATAGTTTGGTAAAGACAATGACTTTATTGAGTGGATGTTAATCAATCAGCGATATCCTTCGGCATTCGCGTCTTTCAAGATCATATAGGGGTGAACAAGCGGTCCGTGTTGTAAATGTGTTTGTCTGCAACTGCGGACTAGGAATTTCGCAAGGATGTTACGGCATACTATCCTTCGGGATGGAATTCCAGGCCGCAAATGCAGACAACCACTGTTGGAGTCAGCCGCTCTTGCAGCACGCAGTACGAATATAATGGTGACGAGACACTGTGATCTGCTCACGATTATTCTTGAGCAGCATTCATCCGCTACTACCACCGGAGTTTCGTTATTTTTCTGAAACAACTATTTCTTTGTATCTGGATATTCGAATCGTTCTACGATCTTTCCCTTTAATGTCCAAAATATCCCGAATTTTTGGGATATCTTCATCAAATTTACATTTTTGTTCCGAAGTTTTTGCGATTCCCCCCAAACCTTCATTTTCGGTTCAAAACCCCCTTATCCCCGTTGCGTGAGTTTCTGCAAGCACTCTTGATCCTAAAAATGAGTCAGCAAGGAACTCGCTGAATGACATGATCCCCTCCCAATTTCTATTCCTCTGAATATAGATATAGTTCAAACAATATCTCACCATCCCTCGTCATCAAATGTGCAGGTGAGGCTAGAACTCGTGCTCGCCTAAAGCATTCTTCTAGTTATTGAACATTTTGAGATAGGAGTGAATATTGGATAAACCTTGAATCCGACGTAGGATCCAGTAGCTGACGGGAATTCCGCCTGTATGGCTGCCCTCACGCAAGCGGGGAGCTCAAACCTTGTCCCCATTCCCACAGATCCGTAGTCCCAGAAAACAAATTGTTTGTATGCTGTGAAGCGGAGCGTTCTGAATGTGATGGGTGCAATTGCTTGAGCCAAAGAAGCTTGTTACCAGAATGAAACATACTTATTTCGGTCTACCTCTGTGACGGTTTTCCCTTTACGACGATTCACAAAGTCTTGCCGTCGTAGGTCGTTATCCAGAACCTGAAGCAGTGAATGGCAGGAGCAACCCCTGTGCCACATCTCAGTAGAGCGAGTACAGTGAGAGAGACCTGCTCTACAGAAGAGGGACTCACTAACCCCTTCGTCCAGTACTACCTTGCGGAAGGAAGGATGCTGGAAAATGCACTGCGATTTGGCGCATTTCATCCTTCCTCGGAACTCCTCTACGACGTCGTGGTGAATGCGCCCGCTTTTGCCCACTGAATCGTCCATGATTTCCCGGCAGCACAACACGTTTTCGCGGGCAGTTGCCAACGTGTTGCAGTTTCCGCAGCAACACCATTCCGTGTTGTTAACCCTCGTTGAGGGGAGGTTGCGCCCCAACAGAAGGCAGAATCTGAACGACATGATTTAGCGGTAGCCATTGAAATTGAAACCGTACAATATTTAAATGGCAGATTCACGTTGGGTTTTCTTCGCTCTTTAGTCTTTCCTCGATTTTGCGACGCTTTTCCATCACCTTTTCCACGACAGCTGAATCTGGATCAACCATCACGACGGGGCATGGTACCCTTTTTCTCGCTGATTCCATTTTCTGGCAGTTGAATTATGGGCAAAGGTGATAAGATGTTGTACCTCGTTGTAAAATACTGTGGGCAACAACCCATGGGCGGCTGGCGCACGGTAAATTAACAAAGACCGTATGAGTATTGAAGCTTTCATTAAATTCCCAACATTACAGTTCCATATCTTAGAGGTCCTCTGCCTCCATCATGTCCAGAGGCAGCGGCCCATCGACCTCATCATGCTCTAGCATTTGACGGCGGCGGTCAAGCACCTTCTCGAAAATGTATGACCTCCAAAGATGCGTCACCGGTGTCTTCTTCACTAATGTGGAGGCCCTCGCGAAGTACTTCCTCTTAATTTCCGTCACTTTCTCTACCCTTCGTTTCCCACTAAGTTCATCCAGCCTTAGAGCATTGATGTGCATAGTGGCCATCATTGTGTAGAGTGGATAGGTTGAGATTGGGCTGAAAGTATGGTTAGATCAATCGCGCTTACTTCATAAGTGTTTAATGTTTTTCAACTTACTAATATATCTCTTTTCTACAATACTTCCTATCCAAAGCATGCTTCGTCTCACAGACAGAGGTGCCGCCATGTGGGCTCACCCTTACTAAGCCTTTTTGGAAGGACTAGTAAGGACAACACCTCGAACGCGATCGTAAGCACGACTACACTCTTCCAAATAGTCGCGACGGGGTGCAGGTAGTGCATGTGAGCAACAGTTGTACGGTTCGGTGGTTTCGTCCTAAATCTTTCCTTATGGAGTGATGTAAGCGGATTATGGGATATTAGTCTGAAAATATGACCTCGTCCCACTCATGGACATCCATATTGTGCTTGAGGCACGTATTGAATAGGGATCTTACCTGACTCCCATTATCCCCGGCCGCCTCAATATAGTGCCACATGTGTGTTTTCAGCGGCTCTATCCATGGAAAAACAACATCGCCTCCACTCTCCTTGGCAACCTAAAAATTTTTGGATGGAGAGTATTCGTCTTGGTTGGCGTAGTTGCTCACCTTTTTAAGCTCGTTGCCGAGCCATTTGACTAGGTGCCAACCGTCGAAATAGTGACGGATAACACCTATCTCCTTTTCTAGGTCTTTCAAGAGGGGCGCGAATGCACGACTACGGTCCGTCGTGAGGGACGCCACGGATAGGCCGCTTCCAGTTACCCACATGAGAAGGCGAAGAAGGCCCTCAACTTCCATGCGCGTGCTGATGCCTCCTAAACAGAAATAGGAACCACAAAGGTTGCTTATTTGTTGCTTTGTAGCCTCACCCGTTTCATCTCGGTGTAGCACCTCGGTATGGAGGACAAGTTTTGTTTTAGCCTCAACCAAAACCACTTTTCCAATAAGAGCCGAAAAACCGCGGCTGTCGTAGGCCCCGTCTGCGGAAACATGAAGACCTTCTCCCTTCTGAATTCGTTGCTTCGAGCGACGTGTAAGTATGACCAAGTTTCATATCAGCGTTACCCCGTAGGAATTCGTCGCAATTTCCATCACTAGGCTCTGCTGACCGCGGTAGACCTCCTCAATCGCAGGTTTGGCCCACGTGAATATTTTCCAGAAAAATGTTCTGGAGAAAATACTCATATTCATTTGCTCAGCCCAGTCCTGCAGCTCCTGAATATTTGAAATCTTTGTAAAGTATTCCGGTTCGATATTTGTAAACTTACTCCAAAGCGTAGGCCCGTTGTTATGGCAGCGACTGAGGCAGCTACGTTCCCTTTAAAATTCCGCTCTTTTGAGTGTCCCACAGCACGGTCCTGGCTCTCCCATCTCCCAGTCTTGCTCTTCCGGACAGTACAGAAATCGCATCTGTAGTTAACAACGGCCGCAGTGCCTACCGCCATGAGGTTTGTATCCCTCAATTCATGCCCACATTCCGGACAAAAGCGGAACAGTGACAGGATCTTCTCTCCTGTCACAATGAAGTACTTCTGCATGTCCGCAGGATCCGTCCTCTTCAGCGGTTGAAAGGTCGTTGACGTTGCACAAGATTCTGGGCGAGAGCGGTACTCCGAGAGATTCTGTAAATGAAACGTTATTATTTAACTTCCTATGCTCCTCAAGCGTAGCATTGGAGTCTTAATAACCTCTTCAACTTCGTCAGCATCATAACCCTCTTCATTGTCTTCATGCTCATCATGCTGTCCATAACCCTTTTCAGCGGACTCCATAGGCATTTCGTGCTCACCACGTGCTTCTATCCCACTCTCGTCCACACCCTCCATTGGCTCAGCCGCCTCTTCCTCATTCCCATCTAACGCCACAACCTGCGCCCCCTCGTTCGTTATCTCTATGTCATCGTTGGGTCCAAGCCACATGTCCGAAGTGAAGTATCGCTTCAGAGCATTATTCAGGAAACTCCATACATCGGTGTCAGATATGGTTACTCCACTCTAAATAATGTGTAATTGGAGGGCAACCGTGCAGCGCTAATTTTTTCCGTTGATCGTTCGCGTACCTTATCATGAAAACTTTAATACTGATCGTGTAACTATAATAAAGGGTCTTTCGCACGCAGCTGTGGGGCCGCTTTTATTTTTATGTGTACAACACCAAAAATAGACAATCATGGTACAAAGCGTTCGAATAATTCGCAAACTCGAATTTTCGAAAATTATAAGTAACCAATTATTCGAGCCATTGAGTACTGCAAAGAAAATCTGACAATGTCAAAGTATAGTACCTAGTTTCTAAACTTCTATCTGCTGTGTTTTTTGACTTTTCTAGCCGTCACTTTGCTCGTGCATTTCAAGGCAATAGATATGCTTTATTCAGGGTTCCGGGCCTATGACTCGTGACCATGGCTGCGGCGTAGACTTCTCTGAACAGATCAGCGGCTTTCGTGGACCACATCCCTCGAGGGTAGGTTTTGAACAATAACTTCGAAGGAGCTCCATCCCAGTTTTGTGGCTGTATTCTTGTTTGTTTCCTGCTTCTGTCCTAATTAGTGCCGTTTTGTGGCGATGCGCTTTATCGTAACAAATTCCGGTCTGCAGTTGCGGGCAATCGCTGTTGCAGCACACAGCTCGAATAGGATCTTGCTGGAACTTTGTGGTCTCGGCACGATTTCCCGTGACGACACTGTTATCTTCGCTTTGTGTGTTGCAATAGCGGTTGTCCGCAGCTGTGCGCAGGAATTCCGTTTTGGCAAGGATAGTACCAGGGTTTAGCAGATGCTTTGCCTGCTGCAAGGGGGTCCTGAAGGGCGTCGACCGCAGTAAGGTGCTTATTCTGTTTCTTCCAGCACCGCTTGTACTTGCGCCTTTGGTGCGAATAGATTTTCTGCTGCACCGTTGCGGAAGTATTAGAGCGTAGTTATACTCCGTTGTTTCGTTGCCACTGGCTTCCGCGACGGCTCTGCTGTTGGTCAATGTCAGAATTCCCGGAATGCCTCTCAGTTGAAAAAGCTCCGTTAAGGCCAGCTAAAACGAAACGCCGAATTCGTAGTAGGGGTTTTAAAGGCAGCAAACACGCTCGTAATCGTGGTTCGGATAACTACGGAAATAGAATGGTATGCCTCAGAATACAACGCCTAAGCATTCTATAGCGTCAAAACGCCCCACAATGACGCTAAACGAGGAACAAGTTGACGCCGCACCTGTAAATCTCCGCCCCCTGTATTTGCGCCCTCCAAAACACGGGTGCTGGGCCATTCCTACCGTCAGCGACGTCTGTGGGTAATAGAACAGGTACAATAGGTAAACCACATATATGGTCGACGGTGAGAGTGGCCCAGCACCCTTGTTTTGAAGGAGGACGCAAATGTAGGGGGCAGAGAAATACAGAGGCGGGGCAACTTCTTGCTCATATAGCGGCATTGTGGGTCGTTTTTGACGCTTTAAAATGCTTGGGCGTTTTATTCTGAGCTATACCATTCTATTTCCGTAGTTATGCCAACCACGATTACGAGCGTATATGCTGCCTTTAATCGAGGTTTACAAGAAAATCCTATTTCTGATAGAGTAGAGTCTTTTTTAGTGGCGTAAATCGATTGCTTATAGACTGATTTTCGCGAAGCGGTCTTTAATGGTGTTTGGATAGGGAATAAATAGTGTGACGAGCTCGGTGATCATTCGGACAAGCGTTTTTTTTTCGCTGGCATCCTCATCATTACGGTTGGCGAGTTCGTTTTCTCCTTCTACTTTCTGCCTTTTTTTTTGTTACCTTTTGGCTCCAAGCACAGCTGTCTTGGCGCGATTTGTCGCATGGGACCAAGACCGGCAGTGAAGGTTAAGGAGCAGCATGTTTTGTTCGGGTTTTCATCTGCAGTTTGCGCGCGGCTCTTCCCGCCCAGATATGCCTAAATTGTTGCACACCATTCGCAAATAAAGCACCGTAACCGTTACTTGCGATAGCTGACTTGGCAAGGCCGTGTGGGGTTGCTTCGTGACGTAGTGGGTGGTGAGTAGGTCGTCAAATTCCAATTCCGAAGTGGTGTTTTAGCTTCTGTTCAAGAGCTTCGGTGTACAGACCGCACGGATCGTACTGATACATTACGTTCCTTATGGTACGTTGACGCAATCTTGGTACACATATGTCATAACATGCGTGCACCGAGCTTGCTCCACCACACAAGAAGGAACGCAAAGTTTCTGTGCAATCCGTGCCGACTTTAGTATACATTGCGATGTAGCTAAAAGAAGCAGGAAGCATTTGAGCGGCGACCGTGGGCAGGGAGTGTTTTCCACGAGGCCTCACATCTCTTATTTTTGTGCATTTGATGTGCTGTATCGGAACCACATAACCGTTCTGAGGATTTGGTAAGAACGCGCGCCTGGACTTGTCGTTAGCGTCCTTCTGTAGTAACTCCCTACAAACAGAATTCATTCGGATTCGAAAGTGATGAAAGATTCGGGTGGGAAGGACTGGCTGTCCAACGGTTCAATGATTGCTCAGATATCTAGTCTGCAGCGATTGAAGAAGGACATGGTGCGGTTACGAACTCTTCCTAACGTACTGTAGTCTGATTGTGTTATCACTCATTTTTTTTCGAAATTACTGAGATTGGTCGGTGAGTTTTTGTTTCCGCTCTCACATTTCCACCTGCTTTCATTGTTTCCACAGATGAAGTCCTGTCGGTGAAAACAAAGACCCACCGATCTGTCACAGGTGTTTCAGAAAAATGAGTGATACTACTACCAAACTTCCGTATGTTGGGACGAGTCCGCAGCCGCACCACAGCCTTTTTCCATTGCCGTGAACTTCACGATCAATCAAGGGACTTTGGGGTGCAGTCTCAAGTGTGTCATAAGTCGGCCGTAAGCCTACACGGATCCATCGGCTGCTGGTGACCCGCGGGAGCATAATGGGGTGACCCAGTTGGACATATCCGCGTCCTACAAGGGAAGTGTTTATTGCGGAAACGCATCTGCAAAAACTACTTGTGTCGTTAGTATCCTCCATAGTAAAACTGCGCAGTCTCACGCCCAGAGCTGCAGGTTACAAGAAGTTACAAGCTTGAAACTGTTGTTTTTTGTGCTTTTTGTACCGTCCAAAACGCGAATTAGTCTTCGGAAAACCCGGAAGCGGCCCTCATATTTGTGTTCAGCTACCAATACAACCCCCTGGACAAAGTTTTGGTGAAGACACTTTTTTCCCAGACTTTTCCCAGAATGATAGGGTTTGCGTCCACATCTGACCTAAAATTCTTACAGGTGGGTTATTTGGGGCGCTGATCACGAATCTGGGGTTTATTTGTCGATTTTCCAAAGTTTTTGACTGAATTCTTTCATACACCCCAATCGGGGATAAATTTGAGATCAAAACACGATTTTCGACGATTTCCGGAACGACACGATAGAAATTGCTCAAAATGTTTATTTGGAAAACACGAATCTGGGGTCCGTTTATCGAACTTTGGCAGCTTACGGTAGATTGCGGTGGGTATACGGTAGTTTGGTCAAAGAGTCAGATTTGACGCAAAGTTTTGTATACGCGTGTTATTCGGGGTGCTGAATACGAACTTTTAACGTCCGTTTGTGGAGTCTCAAAACACTAAGGTAGGTTTTGCCCCCCTAAATGACATGGTATCTACCGCAACCTCAGAATTGCGACAAATGGGCTCAAGAGTCATGTTCTCCACCCTAGACTATCCCTTCATACAAATTTTGAGCTCAATCCGAGGAATTTTTTTTGAAACAGCCAAAAAAGTCTCTGATGGGTGGTACCCTTGCCTTTTCGCGAAGCTTGAAAAACGCTTGTAACTTCTTGGAATATTCAGCTCGGGGCGGGATACTGCGCAGTTTTACAATTGAGCCACAAGAGTTACTAACAATACTAGTCGTTTTTGCAGATGCGTTTACCAGTTCCCTTGCAAGTGTATTTCCTCCATAGAGCGTCGTTTCTTCAGCGCACACACTCGTTGTGCTAGTACACTGAAGGCTGTTTTCGTGTAATTTAGTGCGTACTGCCAGTGTATGTAATAAAATGGTTAGGAATCATGTATGGTGCTCCATAGCATTAAAGTACTTCTTCTGGGGTTCTGTGTGCGCGCTCACTTTGCGCGGATGAATTCCTAGTATTTCTACGAACACAGAACCCCACGTTGGTCAGGATTGCGTACTCAACATCACAACAAGGATTATGGTTGTCGAGGGCTTTTCTTCAACTTCTGGGGGACCCTCTAAAACTTCTGTGAAATCTGTTTCTGTTCTTCTTACATACCGTTTAGAAGATTCTCGTTACATTTCAGGCTGTGGTCGAGCGTCAACAGGAAGGTAACATGGCAAATGATTCTTCTTTGTTTATTACATGATCGATGAGTTTCCTTATGTTTCTTTTGTGTAAATAAATTTTTCATTATTTGCGTTTTTACTGGGTTGTCGTCCTCCATCGCCCACTTATGACACAACGTTACAGTCGGCATGGATCAGGGTACGGGGGGGGGGGGTGTGAATATCCACACCGCGGGCTGCGCAAGGATGGGGGGTCTGAGCTCCGGCGGTAGACTAAGTGAACCATTCTGTATGGGGTTATACACTGTCAGAAATTTCTTCAACCAAGGTTTCGACTATACCGTGCAATTTACATGAAATCTTGTTCTAAGTGTTTGTGGGGCCCCCGTATTGTGTGTGGGCCCGAGCCCGGTGTGCATATTTTATACTATAGGTGCACCGTGTGAGCCAACGCACAGTAAGGAACGCAACGTTTCAGTGCGATCCGCACCGAGTGTTCAAATGACGATGCTTCGTTTCCATTATAATGGTAGGAAGGCGTACTGCCGTGAAGTGAGACGTAGTTAGTTCCATAGGTGTTTTTCAAATCTCGATACTATATAGGACAGTGACTGGTAGTCGCATGTCCAATATGCTTCGGCGACTCGATTTTTTTCCAAACAGAGTTTTCAACGAACTCTATTTTCCAAGAATGTCGGAAAATCGAGTATTTTACTGCGTGTACACGAATTGACTCGATTTTTTGAATAATCAGATGACCAAGTTTTAAGCTATCTAAAATTTTCCAAATTCCAGCAGACGAATCCTTGAAACACCTTTGTTTTAACGAAGCTTTTTTTACAGCTTGAAGTCTTTAATTGAAAGTATCGATGAATGGAAAACTATCGCAGCACGGTACTTTGAGAAAATGCTCCGCGATCGTCCACGGATAAAATTCCTTCGGTCTCAGGTACGGGCCGAGAGGATCTGGGCACTGGACTATCGCGAGACTATTGCGAAATTCAACCGAATTCAAACCGATAGCGTACCGCGTCTATTTATCGATACTCCAGTGGAGTCCGGGGCTGGCGATGAACGATCGCAAGTTTCTACCAGTTTGCACATTGATGTGTTCGGAATGTTACATCGCGAAACGGCGAGCAACCCCGCCTGAAGCGATCGCGGGACGATAACGAGATTTTGCCAGACTTCATCCCTGATCGTACCGCGTCATATCATCCATGCCGTCTCGGTGGTTCACACGAAAGGCTGTGTCGACTGTTTCAGTTGCTACCAATACTCGATGACTCGACATTGGTGCTTCATGTGGCCAATTCCGGGCCGCAATTGCTTCTCGGCACGCTTTGCGGCCGCTCGCTCCCGTGTCGAACCCGCCGCCGATGTGATGATTCTGGGTGAGTATTAGAGACTGTAAACTTTCAAAAATGGAGACAACTGAATAAAAAAAACCACCTCAATCTGCTGGAAACTCGACCCACTCAAGCGCATGTAGCCGCAAAGCGCTTCGAGACGCAATTGCGGAACGGATTTTGGCATGGAGAAGCACAGAAAGTATGATGCCCAGTTGGCGAAAAGCTGCGAGGCCATACTGCTTTGGTGAATATCGATGGAATGACATGTTCAAGCACCCTCATAGAAGCGCTGCGGGCTACTCTTGACCCCAAAGAAGGGGTATGCTGGCCGCTCACACTGGCCGGGTTGCACGGCTGATGATGTTAGTTGTTAGTCGCGTTACTGTAAAAAATCATACTTGTATGCGACCAATTATTTGGTTCAGCTCCGCCACCACTTGCATCGGTACATCAACTTTCGTCAGGTATGGAGTACCGTCGCTTGCAAGGGTACTTTCCGAACGCTGCCATCTTGCCAAACAAATGTTTTGCCTGGTAGAATTAGCGTAATTGGTTAATGTCCTTGTCCTTACTAAATCCTAAGCTTACAGCCTCGACTATGTGAATGTGGCACATAGGGAAACGGCGGGATGCACATTTCGCCTGAATTTCTTCTCTCCTCCATCCTTCCAGCCGACCAATCGCCTTCAGACAAGACATCATCACGAAGTTGTGAGCTGTCGTTCTTGATTACTGCGTCATCTCACTCACACTCAACTTCGACTTTGTGGGGCAGAAGGCACACACTCTCATATTGTGATGTATGAATGCTCGTTGGTCGTGTATCTAGAAATCAGCTATTAGTTGTATTTCAATTGCTATAAGTTCGCGACAGAGGGAAGTTGAAAGTGCTCCCAAACAATAGTTCCTGGCGGGACGCTGCATTACGATGCTTTAGTGGCCGAAGGGTGCGGATTTGTTTATCCACCCCCTCAATGGCCAGCTTTCCGCCTGGAACCTTTTATGGTAACCCCCAGTTTTCATACTTTTCCTACCGCGGCAAATGCCGCACTGCGATCTGCGGCGAAATCAGCGTTTACGAATGTTACGAAACGAGGAGGAATTGCAATTGAATCATCCTCATTGCTGCGTTTCAGAGTACGTGTAGCAGTATCAAACAGGGGTCTGATGTCGAACTAACTACAATGCACATTGCTGGGAGCAAGAAACTCGTCTGTACGATTCCTCTCGATTTCTTGACATTCAAAACACTAATTTATCAAAGACCGGCATTTGTCGCAGCTACAAATGTACGGAAAAGGCGTGAGCGTCGCTCGACACGTGACCAGGTCACAAACACAAAATCTTCAGATTGATGGCTGGAGAGTTTCTAAACGTCTAGAAAATAACGAAATCAACAACGCTTAGTAAGATTTGAAAAGTTGGGGATTGCTGCGCTGATTCCACTGGTGCGAATAAATTGGAGGCCATAGTTTTATCGATTGCCAATGGGTCTTTGATCATCACAATCAGGGGTGCGCTCTAAGAGCATTACAATGGAGAAAGTTTCCGAGCGAATCTACGGAACTCAATGGTGTGACAAAAATCTTTGTCTTCAACCCGCAGCCGTGGGAAGCAAATTCGGTATGGAAAAAATTACCATGCCCATTACCGCTCTAACGCGGAACGGTGGAAACATTTTTGGAATGTTCATTACCGGTTTTACTGATTAGGGCGAGATATACGCGCGAACTACTGTTGTGTATAATCCATTGGAGAGATTCTCATGCGACTTCAGTTATGACTTCGAGTAGGCTAACTTCAAATGGGCGAACACCAATTGTTTTCTTGATATGGTGCTATGATCATTAACATTCCATTTCGATCGTACAGGAAACTCAGGAGCCTCAATCTCAGTAGTTAGCTATGCATACAGCAAGACTTTTCTCATGCTCACGATGTCTACGACATCATTTCGTTTCAGCACAAAATGTAAGCAGAACATCCCTAGCGAAGATTGGCCTCCATTTCTCACACCTAAACCAACTCGACATTTCTTGCGATCATATACTGAAACGACGCTGTAATTGAATTTTAGTGCTAATGAGTGCTTGAGGCGACATTGCAGACACCACAGTGCAGAATGTAGAAACTGCACCCGCTAGATTTCACATTGTCAAACACGTGTTGCTGAGAAAGAAACACAATGAATGGACGCATTTATCAAATATTAGGAAAACATGTTGGAAATACACTCGTACAGTTTTGAACGATCGCCCTCGGGTGTTCGCCATTCAGATTAGAACGAACTGCGGATGTTCGCTATTCAGACGAGAAGATTTACTCCTTCAGTTCACACGTTGACTTGAGCACCAGTAGGCTGCATGGACAAGGTTTACTCCAATACTATGTTCGAGCGATGCTCAGTGCTAGAAAACAGCTATCACCATGAAAACTGATTTTTTAAAGCAGTGTTTACGATAAAGACGGTTTTTGAGTTTCCAAGGGAAATGGAATGTACCGTGGTCCATTGCAATGATGAGGGCTGGAGAGCGACTAGAAACGAGCCACATATAGTCCTTCACAGCCCTCAAAACTGGTAGAGTTATGCCTGCCCCGCCCAGTCTCTGAACTGCCAAGAAGGACATGGGCGGTTGGGGCATAGCGCATACAAGTTTGAGGGAAGTATTGTGCTATCTATTAGTCGTTTTTTAGCCATTATTTTGCCAATATAGTTGCAGTGGATCCCGGCATAGATTCTACTTTCGGTTAGACCTCGAAGAGCATTTTTTATCGTGAACACGCCTTTAACATTTACAACACCGTCACATATACGCCTTCCGTTTCCCAAATCTACGTTCGGCAAAATTTGGAAAACGGATAGTGAGCCCCGTTTCGCAACTTTAACCCCTAGACGGGAACACGAAGCACACACTGCTTCTCCCCGTGCTCATCAGTAGGGGAGGGAGAAGCAATGGAAAACAGAACTTACCAGGCACTTCAAACACCGTTTCCAGATACAAACAACTGAGCGTATCTACCATTTAGATCATGCTGAAATGATTTTATATGTCACTCTTACACAAGTCATAAGAGGTACAGAGTCAGACTGGGGTATAGAGAGGGGTTGTTTGATGTCGGCCCTAAACGTCTGTGACATTCGGGGCCAAGTAAAACGGCGCTCAGATTGCACTTCGCTTGTAATACTGATTAGGGCGTAAGATGGCCGCGCCATTGGCAGGTACTGAGGCAATAGGACTGGCTGATCGAGGGCATTTGCTTGACGAGCCAAAACCATTTCCGGTATCTGATAGCCTTTGGCCAGAGGTCCGTCAGAACCTCCGCCAAGATGCTGGCCGACCCCTGGCAGGTTCCTGGCAACTAACTGGCACTCCCGATGTTGAGTAACCACTTCAGTGCGGTGTGCGACTCTTGGGTCGAAATGGGTCCCCCCCCCTCAGCGAAGCCATCGAGGATTTCCCCTACGGCTGTCCAAATTATGCTGGTACCTATAAAGAGGCTTTAGCTCACCAATATAGGCCGGCATCAAAGTGCCGCCGAGTGCGCATTCGTTGGAATGATACCGCTTGGGCATATCAGTGGCATCAACAATCAAAGTAGTCGTTAGCTGGCTCGAGCGCCAGCCATGTGACACTTCTGCCACAAGCGAGTGCCATTCGGCCGCAGGATAAGGCATGCCCTGGTTATTGGCCCAACTCAAAGTGGTAGTGTCTGTGCCACGTATAGAGAGCAAATTGTACTGGAATTCAATTACAAGAGCCGAAAAATGGATGATTATGAAGAAACTTTTCAAAAATAAGATCCCTTTGGCGGTACCTCAAATACAGAACCCGTTTTTTTGCTTTCAGATGCACTAAGTCAAACAGGTTTTGGCAACTTTGACACTCCAGGATACAATGTCGTCGTCCTCCGCTCGGCCGTAAGAGGTCCGCGTAACATAATAACCAGTGAAATCCCTGCTACCACCGTTCCCCAGGACCTAGAGTTGCGGCCCCCCATGGTTATTATAACCGAAGGTGCTTGACCCTGCTCGGCCGTTAGGTGCCAATTGGGTTCCGATTGGTGGAGAACTGCGTTTTCATGCGCTCGGCGAAAAGTGAAAAGCATGGGCGGCAGCCGCATTTTGGTTTTTAAGACATGGTTTCGAACAATTCTGTATGTGGAACGCCGTCAATTGCAGTTACACAGTTTTCTGTACCCCCACCCTATTAAAGAGTCGAAAATAAGAACCCATGGATTTCCTAACCAGTAAACAACAAGACTTCAGACACATTGTTAGCAGGGCCAGGTGTCCACCAGGGGAAGCAGAAACCCATCTATCGCCTACCTAAAATACGAGTTTGACACCTACCACCAATTCCAGCTACGAAATCGTGAAATTTGAGTTGGAACTTCTCAGAATAGGGTCGGATTAGGGGTAACTCGCCTCTTTCGTGATGATAAACGCCCTACTTTATGGATTCAAAACTTGAGAAAGGGATGGCAGCCCCCAAGGCGTATTAGAACTCAAACATTTAGTACTGAAGCGGGACTCGAAGTTCCGCGAAATGTTCAAATCAATGTGCAAGGAACCCCATCCTTTCACTATTGGAATAAACACAGCAGTACCCGTATCCTCTGTTTCCGAGTGTGATTTATTTCCGTTCGTCGCGTACGTCTGCGTGCGTGCATTGGGTCTCCTTCGCGCCACAATTTCTCGCTGTCTCTACCCTCGCTCCGCACAAGCGCGCGAGGGAACAGAGTAAATCTGGCTCGGAACCAGAGGATAGAGTCCATGGCAGCGGAAATGGTGGTGGTACGGTTGCGTACTTTCACTAGGCATACTGTGACCACGGCTGGCGCGGTTCCAACTTTGCCATTAATCGACATGAAACAGCTGACAATTATTTCTGGGTTGTGGCTTTTCCTCTTTCTTTCGTTTTCTCTTCTTAATTCTGCGTCTATCTGTAGTAAAAACTTCAGATGATTTGATATTTTTGTGCGCTAGGAGGGAAATTTGCGGTTCCTCTACATGTCAGGTGCGATATCTCCCAAATCCAAGAAAATAACATAAACTGGCCGTCGATTATGAAGCAACTAACGCAGACGCGTACACGTGCACCTAGTCGACGGCAAATTTTAGATATTTTCCTCAATTTTAAAGGCAGCATACACGCTCAAAAATGATATCAATTTTATGGAATGAATCGAAGGTCTGAAGCTGTTAATATTCAGAGATAACGAAAAAACCGGAAGAAAATCGACTGAAATGAAGATATAACGGCTCGTTCTATATTGGCCCAGATGTGGACGAGTTTTACCGCATTGGCTGAAATAGCGGAGCTAGCGACAAATTTGTTGGAATAACGACGCTAATGTACTCTTACGGCCCTTTCTGGAACTCTTACGACCTTAGAAGCGTAAAAAATGAGCCGAAATGACCGTAATCGAGCCTTGAACATTTGTATTGAAGGGCGGAGCCCGTATCGGTGGGCTGAGAAAGGATGATTTTGTGACTCAATACGGCTCAAATACGGTCATTTTAACTCGTTTTCAACTCTTCCAACTTCGTGAGGGCTCTTCTAGGGCCCTCAAGATCCCATTAATGTGGTTATCTCAACAACTTTTTTGAGCGTGTCTGCTGCCTTTAAAGAAAACAGCACGGGCACTCTTACGAAGCCTTAAGTTTTCACTCCAAATATCCGGTATAGATTCACCTAGAGTTTTTACTTTAGACAGGAACAGAAGGAACATGCGGAAAGGAAAGAAAGAGAAAAAAAACCTCAACTCAGAAAAAATATCAGATGTCTTACATCGATTAATGGCAAAAATAGAACCGAGCTTCAATAATTGAAAAAAAAACCTCCCAACGTGCATATACTGTAGCAGAATCTTTCCATACTTTTTTTCCATGGTGTTTGAATTGGCTCAAATTGTGTCTAAAGTGAGACCAAAATGTTCGCTTCTCCAGGCATCACTTGCATGGAGAAAACACAATCATGAAATTCCTCGAGAGCACCTGAAAAAAGAGGGAATGAAGTGGAAGGTTTAAGGAAGGAAGAGGCAAGTGTGGGGTGTGTAGCCAGCCGTTCGTGGAATGGCATCGATTTTCCTGATATCGAGCAAAATGGGTGGAGCGGCTGTCTTGGCAATTTGCCATTGAACACGTCCATATCCCCGGGAACTCGTCGCAAGAGACGAGGGCTGGCTGCTTCTGGGCGGACTGGCTTTCCAAACTGGCCACTTTGCACCCCTTTTTGGCGATTCCTGGCCTCTTTTCGCTGCTTTCTTCGACACCATCCCCTCCACCATCTACCAGCGTAGTGTTTCACACTGGAAAATCAGAAACGAGATTCATCGTGAACACTGCCCTTAAGGCGATGACACAGCAGCGAATTCGCTATATTGCTGGCGATTTGCTGAAATTCGATGTATGGCCTTAGGAGGCGGGGGGACGGCCCAATTAAAGGCACAGTACAGCATAGAAACCGCTTTCTAGATTTCCTGTTTATCCTGAAGAGGCTTCCATGCCGGTATCAGTAATGTTTTTGTAATCGCACAACACCAACTGGGCACAGAGTTATGGCTCCTCAAAAGTTGCCCGAATTGAGGGGCGAAAGCATGGCGGGGGACTTGTCCGAGGTTTGGAATTTTCGTCATTAGCAAATTATGCGTAGGAATTGACCTGAATAAAGAGAGAGACTGAGAATGATGGAAGGAACTGTGCTATGGAACGGAAACCATCGCTCATCTTGCCACTGTTGAACTCGAGGAACTCGAGAGGTGTTTGAAGGAGGTGTGGCGAAGCGGCTTCTTGCGATAGCAGGCTGGCTTCTTTCAATATATCTCCCTTATTAGGAGGAACTGAGGCCTCGCATTTGGTACGTGTTATACAGCTGGGGTCTACTTAATAATCATATCAAAATCGCAAAATTCCTCCCCGAGGTTGAATTGTGCCTTTGGGCGTAAGAAATGATATCAATTTTATGACATTAGTCGACGACAGGGTTCAAAAACTGACGAGTAAGCGATGCAGATAGAAAATGTCGGGTCGTTTTGTATTGGAATGGAAGATGACGAGTTACACATACACACTCGGTAAAAATAGCGATGCTAGCGACAAAAACGTTGGGATGGCGAAGCCAATAGACTATTACGGTCTGTACTAGAACGCTTACGTCTTTGAGAGCATTGGAAACTTGCCAAAGTGACCGCAAGAAATTAAAGTGTGCCCGAATAAGAATGGCGGCCCACGCGGCCGGCGTGCTTGGCAGGCGGCCGTCACATGTGCCACCCTCGGACGAGTCTTCGATTTCAACGACGGCTGCCCCCTCTCCCGCCGTCTGCAGAGCTGATTGATCGGCGCAGTGCTTGCTGTCAGCCGGTGCCGGCCCCGTTCACAGTCGATGGCTGTGGGGGGACGTTTCGCATGCTCGCCCGAGAGCGGCGAACGCGACGGCCGCATAGGCCGCCATTCTCATTCGGACGCATCTTAATTCACGCATCTGTATTCAGAGGCGGGAATCATGAAGGCAGTAGGCGAAGACTGCATGTTCTGCCTGTTGAATGAGACCCCAGTTATGCATCGACGGGTCACAGCGTGAATGACTGGGCAAATGTCGCCAATGGTCACCTTCCTTGTGCTGACGCACTCTAGCGAGGCAAGTATACAAAGCGTAGGTCGGATCTGCGGTGATGGAAATGACGTTATTTCAGATCTTCGCCATTTTTTTTCTCGGCCACCCCCTCAGCCCTCCGGTTCAGCGTTTTCTAGGAGGAGATTTTTTGTAAAAAGCAGATTGAGCGTTTCTTTTGAATAGTTCTAATATTACATATTGACTAGGAATGATTAGTGTAAAAACCGCTTTATAAGTTTTCATTCACTTCTGCTCTGGCGTTTTCGTTTTCTGCTTTTCTCGTCCGCTCCTCTCCAAGGTGATTTTCACCGAAGTTGGAGCCCCGGCCTACGATAGTACACCAACCGTAACCAAGCAGGACTTCTGAAAAAAGCTCTAATAGTCTCTACATTGGTGATCTTTGCATAGAAAAATTTCTGTGAACAAAATACGGGCGACAGAAAAGCCGCCTCTCTACGCGGGAATGGTGCAAAGTATCAGTAATCATATTTCTGTGATATAATAAATAGTGTTTTACGATCTGACCACTCTGAGGAATAGAGATTGTTTCTCAAGTAATGAGAAATAGAAAAAATTCGCCATCAATTGCTTGCAAAAATGCGATCTGTACTCAAGTTTGCGGTTTTCGACCTCGCTGCATTCGATGGGTCAGTTATATTGTTCTGGTGAAGCTGCCAGCGGACCATCATGTTCATAGTCGACACTGGAATAGGTAAATACATTGACCATAAGTAGGATTAGAAATTTCTTCATGCGGTGGAGAAATTGTGGTGAGCGCGAAGCGCTCACCAGGATTTGGCTTTGATCTCTTCCCGCGCGAATGCCCTACAATGAGATCACCTATTCATACCGTCAACAGAGGTATGAGCTCTTCATGAGCTCAGGTATGAGCTCATTTCTTCATGCGGTGGGGAAATTGATTTTTTAAAAGAGTGTCCCACCGGTGGGACACGCGGTCGTGAATGGGTTAATCAAAGCCTCAGATTTGACTCAAAATTTGTATGCGAGTGTTACTCGGGGTTGTGAATACGAATTTGATGTCCATTTTCCGATTTTCGAACTACTGAGGTATGTTTTGCCACACAGATAGCGTATTACCTACCGAAACCTCCAGTAAACCTCAGAATTTGGACAACCCCAAATCGGTTTTTAGCCCCCTAGATCACCCCTGCATACAAGTTTTGTGCAAAAACCAATTTTTTTCAAACACCTCGAAACATTTCTGATGGGTACCACCCTTATCTTTTTGCGAAACTTGAAAAACGCTCATACGTTTTTCAGAACCAGCTTTTCGGGACGGGGTGCTGCAAAGTTTTACTTAACATTTTCAAGAGATACTGACAGTACATTTCGATTCCGCAGATCCGACATACTGTTTGTGTCCTTCCCCTGTTAGAAAAAGAGCTACCACAGAAAAACCCGGCCGAAAGCCACATTGAGCAATCATAGGGATCGTTCACACTACCACGGCCGAGCGGTGCGGCGATCCGATGCAGGGCTCGGCGCGAGTGTGGGCCCCCACAGGAGGGGAGGGTCTGTGCTCCGGAGGGGTGCAAGGGGTGGTCTGACCTTGGAGGAAGACCAATTAGACCATCCTGCGTGTGAGGAAGAACCGTCAGGAGCAGTTTTTCACATGGAATTCGAGGATACATTGCGATTCGACTGAAATGCTGTTTGTGCTGGGTTGCGAAGGACGGAGTTCGATTAGGAAGTTTAGGGGCTAGGTCATAGGAAAAGTGCTCCCAAAATGATAGCCAAGACATATGGTTTCTCAGAGTAAAGTGTCGAAATCAGTTTGCCTACTAGATGCTAAATGTTTTTGCGAAGTACGAGTCCCTTGTGTAGTATATTTGAGTCATACGTGGTAGATTTACCCTGTATACAAACTTTCACCGTCTAATGTGGAAGCTGAACACCGCTGCAGTATCCGGGATCACACCTTTCTCAGAGATGGTCCAGCCGGAGGTCGACATTTTTAAAACTAGGTGTCACGAGAGCAGGATATTGGAGTCCAGCGTAGTCGATTTACACTGCATACAAACTTTCACCGTCTCAGAGTAACGCCGGAGACCGGTACACTAAAGATGAAAAAAAACATTAAAGTATGTACACGGAAGAATATGGAAAAAACTCCTCGTGATCAATACTAGATCTACTGTAGAGTTCTATCGTAGAGCTGAGCGATAAGATGTTTTATGGGCACCGATCTATAAAGCGCCAGTCGTCGATTCACGTAGAGCTCGCACAATGACTTTAGTCTGATGAGTGGACGGGGCTGCGGTGGTAGCACCCCGCGCGCATAGAAACCGCTTTCTCCAGTGAGGCCGCCAATCCCGCACGGCCAGCCGCCTGATGCATGCGTCAGACTAGATCGAAAAGGAAAACCATATTAAGCACGAGGTCGCGCCGTTGTAGAATTCTGAAAAAAACATATTAGGGATTGTCCATAGTTCCACCGCTAAGCGGAGTGGTACAGTGCATTTATTCAATATTGATCGCGCGGCAAGGCACGATCGATATTATTTCAGGAAATCATGGTTGTCACATGGAGGCGGTCTGTAAGTCGAGCACTGGAGTCTGATAGTCTGCGTCACTCTTGTCGTCTGTGACGCAGCAAGACGTCTACTATTGGGTTGCGGTACCATTGACAACCAAGCATGCCTCGCCCACTTTCCCTCGCGCTTGCTGCGCCCTCCACCCTGGCACTCGCGACGGAGACACAAAGAAAAAGACGCTACTGTTGTGTCGTCGACTGGCATCTGTCAGATGAGCGAGGTTTTGCTGCATAATCTGACAAGCATCGACCACGACCGCTTCCTCTTCAGGGATGCTGAGATTGAAATCACAAGCCGAGAATGCATTTCCTGCAGTACAAATTCTTCGAGTTTGACCAGTATTTATATTCCCTAAAAATCGGGAACAGTTCTAACGCTCACTCTTTTATAACGCTTCAGTTCGCTTAAGAAAATTACTTAATGCAATACTAACCTGCTGATTAAACATATGATAAAGAAGAAAAAGCAAAACAAACTCTATAAAAAAGTGAGTACTTACAAGCAAAACAGGCTTGATGCTGACAAAAACGCTCCTACAAAAAGAAACAATGGGAAAGTGGAGTGGGCGAGCCTACAAAAATTTAACAATGCTTATTGAGAACCAATTCCCGTAGCTGAAATTTTAAATTCACGAAATCAACTCGTGTTATTCTTCAAAGAAGAGCTTTGTGGTTTTGGAAAGGAGCTTGCTCCGGATATTCTAGTACCGATGGAAATATTCTAAACCTATTATCGAAAAGAAGACATGAAGTCTGACCCACATAAACGGATTCCTTTCGCTGATCAGAAAAGTGAACTGGTGAAAGTACAGAAGCAACTGAACCTATCCAAACAAGTGAGTCTTCTATCGAGAGACATCAGGCTCTTCCATGCGAAATAAAGCAACGGCTTGTTATTAAAAATTGAAAGTTTCTACCAAGTGAATCAGTTCTCGAGAATCTTTGTTAATTTTTTGAAGACTCCCTCATCCCGTTTTACTGTTGCTCCCTTTTTGAAACGTTTCTGTCCGCCGAAACCTACCCCTGCCTGAAAGAGCTCCTTTTTGATAGAATTACTCACTCATTTGAAAATACGTGGAGACCCACGAGAAATCTCTAGGATTTTCCGATTTGTACCGATTGATTTTGTAACAGTAATTAGCCTATTTGTTGACCAGTTCCTCTGTACCACCTCATTAAAGAAAGTACAGCCTACAACGTTTTTCACCGATTTGATCAAAGAAAACTATCGATAACTTTAGTGATACCTTCCTAGTTGCAAACCTTGCTGTGGGAGTACCCAAGATTCATCCATGAAAATAAGAATTTCGTTTTTTTTTTCTCGTTCACCAGATACATGATATCGTTATCCGCTAGTGTTTTCCTGGAGACTCCATGGTAATACTCTGATTTCTGAAAGCGCTAGCTTTCGTTTTTCTCTGAGATTTCGAGTGCTCCCCCTCAAACTAGGTTTGCACTCATCCCTGTAGTATATGCCAAAGCTGTAAATTGGTCCACTCCGCGGAGACGCAGAGATAGACAGTTTGCACTTTAGCCGGGCCGAGAGTGCCGGGCCGGCTGGCAGCGCCTTTCTTTTCGTCCTCTGCGCTCATCATACTGACTCGGACACCCCGCGTGCCGAGTTGTCAATGCTCCGGAGACCCTACTATTGGCTTGTCCTGTCACAACACAACAGAAAGTGCAAAACTTTGCGAAATATGCTACGTCACCTCCAAGTCACAACAGAACCAAGAGAATGTGATGAAATTTGGCTTCGAGGTGACAATGGGAGGATAATTTGCCCTAATTTGCCCCTAATTTTTTTTCAACATCAGAAAAAAAATTGAGCATCATGACACTGCGAGAGCCGATTGAATGATGGAAGGCTTTTGCAATGATTGTTCGATAGAAGGTGAAAACACCGGCAAAATCCATGCGAACTGCTCAAGAATTTTCCGTCTACAATTTCCCGTCGGGCGCCTTACCTACACGGCAGGCTGCAGCAAGGTCCTCGCAACACTTCTTAATTCCGGCAACGTATAACTATGGCCTAGGACACGATACGGTTATTTTGACTCGTTTTTGAGCCCTTGTAAGCGTCCCACTAGGAGCTGCAAGGCCCATTGGAGATCCCTATCTCGACCACTTTTGTGTGCACATTTGTTGCTCTCGAATAAAGGGTTCTGCAGAGAAAAAGTCGCGATATTGTTCGCAGCACTGGAGGATCGATTGCAGTTACCCAATATCGATTACTCCCTGTTCCCAGCACTCGGGGCGTGGGGCAGTTTTGCGTTAGGGGCGGGTGGTTGAGCTGCGTGTCCAGAAGTTAGCGTTATCGACTAACCGCAACCGTTATCAGTTATTCACAGGCTTGCTGAGTCAACGATAACGATCGCGGTCACTCAGAAGTTTCCAATCGTTGTTTGCGAGATTTGACTTACTTGACTTAATCGGTTGGCTTTCGCCTGACGCAGTCATTCCGCATCTTCACCGAGGTGTGCCGTCCTAGTAGTCAGCCGTGTCCATTTTTCACGGTCTTCAGCCACAATTTGAACACATTCCAGCCAGATGTCACTATTCCATTTCCTGCGAAACGAAACATCGCGCCTGAACTATCTTTCGATGCTGAGTGACTTCAAATCCTCTTTAACCACATCCGTCCAGAACTTTCGCCTGCGCCCAGGTGGCCGTTTCCAGACAGGATTTGGAAGCATTCTTAAAGCGTGTTGTACGAGACGATCCGGCGTTCTTCTTAGTATATGCCCGAGCAGTCGAAATCGACTTTCCAATGCTGCTTGAGATGGCGATAGGAGATGCTGGCACCTCCCTCGTGTCAAGCGTTGATGTACTGCGTCGATTTCCTTGTAAAGGTCTTCGTTGTGGCATACACGCGGCCAGAAATATCCAAGCAAACGCCTAAAAAGCTTCCCTCTCCGTGCAATCCAACCTTTCCATCTGCGTCTTCGGTGCTGCCCACGTCTCCGATCCGTACATCATGATAGGACGAATAGCGGATAGGTAGACGCGCAACTTGACTCCCTTCGCGATGGTGGTAGACCACAAACACTTGGTTAGAGAATTAAATGCAGAAGTAGCTTTCGCACATTGTTGTCGAATATCCGCTGCATAACTACCATCGTTCTTCAGCAAACAGCCCAAATAACAGAAATCGTCCACCAGTTCGATACGTTGTCCGTCTACACAAACTCCCGTTGAAACCCTCTGAGAGACCCACATCTGCTTGCTTTTTTCGGGACGAAGACGAAGTCCGTAGGCTGCGGCATACTTCGGAACGAGGTTCACAATCCTTTGCAGTTTTGCGTTGTTTTCAGCGAATAGCACAATGTCGTCGGCGTACTCCAGGTCGACAAGGGAGCGTCCTGATGGTGTTAGGATCACATCCGCAGGAAACCGTTCTGCAACTCTACGCATGATGTCATCAACGGCGAAGTTGAAAAGAAAAGGTCCTGTAACGGCTCTTTGCCTTCTCCTGTTTTCACCTCGAAAGCTGACGTAAATACGACACTGTGTACGAGCTGCTGCCGTTGTTCCTTTATTCATGTCCTCGATTAACCGAACATACTTTTCCGGGACTCCATCTGCCCGCAGAGTATTGAGCAATCGATCACGATGAGGAGAGTCGAACGCGGCTTCAAAGTCCAAAAAAGCAAGCTGTAATGGCTTCGAACACCGCTGCCACGATTCAATTACTCTTCTCACGACGATCACTAGGTCGATGGTCAATATTCCAGGTCGAAAACCGGCTTGCTCATCTCTGGTCGTTCTTTCACGATGTTTGATAAATCGCTCGAGAATGATACGTTCTGAAACCTTGTACATGACACGAAGTAGAGAAATCCCTCTGTAGTTCTTAAGATCCGTGACGGATAGCTTCTTGTGAAGAGGTACGATGATCGCATGTCTCCACGAATCGGGTATTCTTTCGCTCATCCATATGGAATCATTTCAGGAATCCAAGACGGAGGAAGAGCTTTCAGCATTTCAGAAGTGATGTTGTCATCTCCACCTGCCTTTCCATTCTTCATTTTCCGGACACAATCCGAAACTTCAGACTCAGTCGGCGGTTCCTCACTGACATCGTAATGTGCTCTCTGAACATGCGGGAGCTCAGGTACAGATGGCGCTGGACGATTCAGTAGCGAACTGAAGTAATCCTTCCATATTGGCAGCGTCGCATCACCAACTGCATTTCCATTGGTAGTGTTCAAGTCAGGAGAACATCTCTTCGACTTCCCGCTATACTGTCGCAGCAACGTGTAGGCTTTCCTCGGATTCTTCTCCTCGCAAGCCTTCTCGAACTCCTTAGCTCTACACGTCCACTCTCGTTCGCGGTCACTTTGAAGCTGCCGACGCAACTTCCTCCTCAGACGCTTCTCCTCCACGAAGTTTCCTGCAGTTCGGAGAGCACATACTCTGTTGTAGGTAGATGTTGTTTCTTCTGAGACGTAGGCGAACTTCTTCTCAGGCTGTACAACCGGGAGTGCCTCTTTCGAAGCGTCCTGGATGCACTTGACAAAAAAATCCGCGTCGCAAAGTTTCTTCTTAGTCCGTACTCCGATGTGAATAGAAACGCGTTGTCGAAAATTCCTTCTGCACTCTTCATCTCTGAGACTTGTCATGTCAATCCTCTGGAGAGGCTGAGCCCCTCGCTTCCTCTTATGAATCCTCGCAGTGAAGTTCAACAGAACAGGAAGGTGATCCGAATCGAATGCGACATCCCACACAGCTCTAGATCTTCGAATGTCCGATACTGGAATATTCCTCGTCTGGACATAGTCAAGCTGCAGTTCCAAAGTTGTCATCTTCCGCTTCCGCTGCTCTTCTGGAGATAGCTGCTGGTCCCTGCCACGTAAGCTGGGATGGCGGCGATGATTCCTCTTGAATGTCGATGCAATAATCAGACCACTGCGTTCACAAAAGTCGACAAGGCGGTAGCCATTGTCCGAAGTTTGCTCCACTGGGTAGAATCATTTACCGAGTACTTTGGATTCCTGATCAAGTCCCATCTTCGCACTTGCGTCAATCCCCACGACAACAGCATGTTGACAAGGTATCCTGGCCAGCAACGTATTGAGTTCCTCATAAAACGCATCCTTCGAATTGTCTTCGGCGGTTTCAGTGGGCGCATGAGCACTTACTATCCACAGATTGAATCCTCTGAGATCCCGCAGTCGTACGAATGCATTCCGGCACGACCTTGAGCCGAACTCCTCTACCATACCATTGAAATCTTTCCTTACAGCTATTGCACAGCCTCCCACTCTCCTGTCGTCAGCATTACTGCAGTAGATGGTGTACTCTCCGACGCTGATGACAGGTCTATCCTTGAGGCGGGTTTCCTGCAAAGCAGCAAACGGTGCATGGAAATAGCTCAGAAGTCTGGATAGCGCAGTTTTTTGGATATCACTCGACAGCGATCGACAGTTCAGGGTGGCGAAACTGTGGCTTGTGATTAAAGACTCCATGAACTCTCTAGGTACGGATCCTAAGGTGTTATGGACCAGAGGCCTTAGTGTGCCGGACGGCGACACCTTTATGCAATGTATGGGATACTTTCGCGATATAGTTGTGCACGCTATATCGCTCGAACGTTCCCTGTGTACACTCAAACGTCTGCTGGGTTAAGTAGAAGCAGGGGCACCGGCGAGCATGTACCAACGGACTTGTATACACACCCCCGTTTGTGAGATATCCAGGCAAAATCAAGTTAAAGGCACGGCAGAAGTGGAGCCTCTTCCATGAAGCTTAAGGAAACGGCCTGTTTTCGCTATTCTGAAAAGGTCAATTCTCACTCTAGTAGGATCGCGCACTCCACAATCGTATAATTCCTTTTTAATTGAAACGTATCTGTAACGTAACTAACGACCTTCTTCCTAAGCGCTCTCATTTAAAAAAAGAGTTGTTCTCTTAACCATACGAGCGTGTGTATGCTGCCATTAAAGGCAGTGTTCACGATAAAAAATGTGCTTCAGTTTCCACTAGGAATGGGTAGTGGTGGGGCACACTGTAACGTTCACGTCGAAAGAACGCATGAAAACGAGCCAGGAGAAGCTCCAAAAGAGCCCGAAGTTGCCACTTCGAGCGCAAGGCAAACCCCAAAAGCGCAACACACGCCCACTGACGTGAACAAATGAATGCTCGAGATCGTGAGATGAGCGATGACTTCCAGTCATTAGCCCCGTTCTTCCCTTCATTCTCAACTTCTCTTTTTACTCAGGCCAGCTCGCATAGATCGGCTGCAAAAGACGGAAGTTACAAGCCTCGGATACTCGTCCACCATGTTTCCTTAGCTCAATTTTTGAGGTACCATATCTCCGTTCCCAGAAGGTCTTGTACGATTCCAAAAACATCAATGGAATCAGCATGGGACCGCCTTCAAGATAGGTGGAAAAGCAGAAAAACGATTCTTATCGTGAACACTGCCTTTAAATGTGGATTATGTGAGTTTTTATAAGTGAGGGACTTGCAAGTAATTTACATTGGCCCATGAATCCTCGCAAGTAGATGGCCGCGTCGTAATTTGCTTAACACGTGCACAGTCGGTGCGGAAGGCGCCTCATCTCACTCGAGTCCTCATTCGGCTTTCTATTGCCTTCCCTGGAAGGCGACTTCGAGTCGCTCTCCAAAGGCCAGAAGGTTTTCGAGCGCTGGGGGGACAGGGGTATTTTCTCGGCTGGGGGAGGGGGCGGTATTCACCGCGGTTCTCGGGGAGGGTGGTTTCTCACCGCAGACCTTGGCGAAGATTACGCCCTTGTCGTGGGCCGAGGTGGGGCTTATACTGCCGTGGACTGCGACAATCACGCACGCGAGGTGCCGTACCGATGGCATCCGCTTCTCAGAAGCAAGTTAGTTGTTACTTTTAGGTGAGAGTTACCTGTATACTATTAGGGTGAGTCATAGGTTCTTGGAATTTTTCAAAAATTCATATTAATTCGCGCGCGAATAGATCAAATGCCACTTGTGCGCGGTTGTTTGCTAGGTAGGTCAAACCTCGTTATTGAATACCTGCCAGCCCTCGAAACGCCATTCGTGGCTCAGTAAAATGTCGGAAAAAGAGCACGCTCGCGTACTGATTCTTCACTACTTCGAAAGAGGTTTCACAGCTGCTCAAACTGTTAAGGAAATAAGGGCCAACGAAGAAAGTTATCGAATTGCTGCCAGTACTGTGTACAACTGGTATCAAAAGTTTCGCTCCGGCAGCTGCTCTCCGAAGGACAACCCGAGATGTGGAAGGCCACGAATTCACGACCCCGTCGAGCGGGAGAAAAACCCGCACCTTCACAGCAGAGGTCTCGCCCAGCTTACAGGGAGTTCGCAGTCGACCGCAGTTCGCCAGATGACTGATGAGTGTTGTCGAGTTTTAAATCGCTTCCGCCGGGTCAGAAGATTAGAAGCTCAACCAAGCGCTCCTAACTCGAGCCAGCCCCACGTACCCTCCGGGTTGGGGAACAGAGGGTGCACTGGTTAACGGCGGCGACCGAGGAGGCGTGAGCGTCGACGAGGGAGGACCGCCTAGTGTTTCAAGACAAAAATTTTGATTTTGAGATATCCCACACGACAAGAGCGTAAGCTGCAGGTAATTTCAAGAAACAAGCGAAAACTGCGGGAAATACCACTTCCCGCGGAAAATTTCAGCATCAAGATAAGCTCCAGCTCACCAAATCAAGGAACCTTAAATGAGTACGTTTTCGGTTATCGTCAGCACATTCTTCATGAAGCGCCGTTGAAATCGTCTCCAAGCGGACATGCTGCGGGTGCGGCCACTTCACCGGTAACCCACGTGCTGTAGAAAAACTACGATATTTTTCCTATGTAACCGTAATCCTTATAGACTCTTCGAAACCCTCTAGTAATCTGTGGATTTCGATCATCACCAGCAGCAGAGGGGTGGGCTTCGGTGAAATATCACTAGTGAGAAGGAGGTTCCGACGGAGAAGCTTCAGCTCCGCACTGTGATAACCGAAAACAGGAGTTCACTAGAAGTGAACCAGAGTCTAGTTAGAGCCCATTTTCTCCAAAAGTAGCGGCTCATAGATAACGCTCGGCTTCAACTCGCCAGTCGCTGCAGCTCTGCATACACCTTACACGGCTTTTCGCTGTGTAAGACAATAGACAGAGATTGACGCTAAAGCGATTTGTTATAAGATTGAAAATCTAGATAAAGTCAGCCGTCATCACCTAATTAATCACACAGGAAAGGCAAATATATTAACTGGAGTCACATTTCCATTCTCGTGTTTGGCGGCTGCGAATTTCATTCGGCGCAATCCAATTCAGCAACAGAGCATATTCTCTTATATGCCTGACTGCAGTTAGACGTTGTATAGTTAGATCCTTGGCTTGCCTCCTCATGAAAAAAAATTCAGACCTCACTCGCGTCTGGCGAAGGGTGCGCTGGCCGGCTAATTGATTCAGGCCCAGAGAAGAGCGCAGCTGATCAGCTTACCATACCATCAGCCGCCGGTGAGATTTGAACCGCCCGCGCCAGCCGCGAATGAGATTCAAATGTTCTTTCTTAAGAGGCAAGCCACGGACCTGACTGTACTTCAACTGGCCATGTCACTACAGGTTTCAGTCTGATAATGGTGTTGAAGGGATTCATCCATTTACTTTTGAGGTAACATTTGATATAGAACCACTTGTGCGGAGTGAGGTTCATTGTTATCCAAGATGCATCTCAAAATTGTGGCTCTACTTCTTCTCACTGTGATCCAGGTGTGACTTCGCAGTTCTTCGCTGCTCAATGGTGTTGAATCAAACACCTGTTCAGGTTGCTGTGTCGTTCGAATCCGACTATTTCGATAGAAATCGTCCTCTGTGAGTGACCCCACTACGAGTTTATGAGTCCATGTCTCACGTTGCGGCAATGATTGCCTATCGAGTTCCCTGAGATCATCTTGTAGTTCATGGGTCATATTCGCCAATAGCCCGCCGGGTAGTCGAAGGGTAAATGAGGTGAAATTTCAGTACAAAACGCGCGCTCCACGGCCACCTCGCCTTCCTTGGCTTCCTCGCGACCGCCGGAATTTTTCGAATAGCATAGCTGAAAAATGGCCGCTTCGCGATGGAATCTTTATCTTTTTGCAGTGATATCGATACGTAACACAGTTTGCATTTCCATCTTACATGGTGTAAGATGGGTTAATCTGCTCCTCTGCCGCGCGCGGTATCATCCCTTCCGCTTCCCTTCGACTACCCTCGGCGGGTTGTTGGCGAATACGACCCCAGATAACTGGTGGGTGGCACTCTCGCGCCCTTTTAAGCCTAAAATTACGGCACGCGTTCCATATTTTGAGGGTGCCAGCGAGCGGCGAGCCATGCTGTATGCAACGCGCACGCGCCGCGTATAGGAGTTCGGCAGCGCACCGCAGAACACGCCACGGCCGCTCACAATAAGGCCACGGTCATAGTAGGATGAGCCGACGTATCCAGCCCGGTAGATACAGAAAGCATCGGAAGTGGGATGCAAAAATCACCCGGCGTATCCAGCCGACATTCCCCAACACCCACCAACACCCATCCGGTCGATACGTATGATTCAAATGAGGGGCTGAGGCTGAGAAAATCACCCGGTGTATCCGACGCGGTCGATATCCATGCAATACGTGTATGACGGGGGATGAGAAAAACGCCGGTTGGGCGGGCCGATGATAAAACATTGCGTATCATTAGAAAGCTAACGACACTGCTACCTCTGTTTCTTCACTTTAGTCTCCTTCACTATTTCTCTCAACACGTGCAATCCTGTTGCCCACGTAATCATCGTCACCACTTCCGTTGTGCTCTAGTCGGATACACCGGGTGATTTTCTCAACCTCACCCCACCATTTTATTCATACGTATCGACCGAGTGGGTTTTGGGGGTGTTGGGGGTGTCGGTGGGTTACAGATGCAAATTCTTGAAAGTTTAGGTTCCTGGCAAAAGTAAAGACTTGGCATGGCCATTTCTTCGGAAAATTAGAAATATACTCAGTTAAAAGGGGAAGGTCAAGAAAAATGAAAAAAGGTTTTGAAATATTTCTGAGAACGATTTGGCATAGAATAATTTGATTTTGGGAAATGTAGTGAAATAGTTGAAAGTATGATTTGGCAGCCGAAATTGAACCAACTATTGATAAGAGTTGTGCAAAACGAGAGATCGCATTGTATCAGCTTATCCGTAGAACATATCAAAGCAACATCACGCATTTAAACGTGATGATCGCGGCATTCAAGCTCCCGAACGAGCTTTTACTTCTTGCCTTATCACGCGTGATGTTGCTTTGATATGTTCTACGGATAAGCTCATACAATGCGATCTCTCGTTTTGCACAACTCTTATCAAACCCAAACATAAGAACATGATGGCCAACGGCCGTAACAGCCAGCTCCGAATGCGGCTGCGTCGCGGTCGCGCGAATTCGCAGTGCAGCGCACTATTGGCGTTGCGAAACAGCCGATTGATCATGTCTGAAGATTGGATTTTGACACTCCTCCACAAGAGTATTCAACGAATGCAACTGTTTCGTAAGGAAGGGGTCATATAAGCATAAAATAACTGCATACCATGCGATAGGGGCTATTTCGCGAAGAGGATAAACCGATTTCGTTTTGCAGTTCCTTAGATGCGGGGAAAACTTCAAATTTGCGGTATTGCAGGCAATTCGAAAAGCCCATGCAAGTGACGGAAGCTATGTTGATATTCAAAAACGGACCTTGGGTACTTTCAGATAGCTTCTCAGCAATTTGTTGATCTGCATTTTTTTACTATCTACGTTTTGGCCACCCCCCCCAACTAAAACGAAACAACGGAGCCTGTTCTGGATGGGATTAAATCATATTTGCAGTACCCGCCATCATAAGTCAAGAGTTCAAATCGCTCAGCTCCAATGAAATGAAATGTTTTGCTCCGGGCCAGAGTCGCTGACTTATATGATCTAGTTCCGCAATCGCGTTCAGTGCGCCAATTCTCATTATCATAATCGTAGAAGCGGTTGTTTTGAGAATGATTCTAGTTGATTTTTTTAAAAACAACCGCTTTGCTTTAACGATTGTGATAATGAGGACTGAACGAGATTGCGGAACTGAACTGTATACAATGTATGACCAATCAGTATATGCCAATTTCGCATTCGAACAGACTTTATCTCTCTGTTTTTCACAGTAACCTATGTTTTATTAGGCAGTTTTGATAGAAGCCATACGCTTCAAAACTAGTTGTTTACAGACAATGTCTCGCTTATAGCTGAAATAGGCAAGGAGTAGATAACATTTTTTGTTTCACAGATTGGCTCAAGTTTACCAATGAAATGTGTTCAGAATGACTACTCACGTCCTTTTCCCGACAAAAACAGTGAAAACCGAAGCATTCTGCATCACGGATACCGGCAGAGGAATGATAATCTCAAAAATAGTCATAGCAATCCTTCCGTGGTCGCAATTCGTCAATATTCCGAAGGGAATAGGGCGCTCCAACGCGAATTCGCGAGACCGCGACGCAGTCGCGTTCGGAGCTGGCCGTTACGGCCAATGGCCATTAAGTTCTTATAACCCAAACTCGACTGCCAAATCATACTTTCAACTATTTCACTACTTTTCCCAAAAATCAAATTATTCTACGCCAAATCGTTCTCAGGAATATTTCATATCTTTTTTCCATTTTTCTTTACCTTCTCCTTTTAACTGAGTATATTTCTAGATTTTCGAAAAAATGGCCATGCCAAATCTTTGCTTTTGCCAGGAACCTAAACTTTCAGGAATCAAGCATATGATATCAGCCCAAATTTTCATTTTCATGGATGATTCATTTAATTTACTCGAGTGCCCCCATCCAAACGGTTTCAAGCCGGAATTCATTCCCAGACTTCTTTGTTTTATTTTAGAAAAAAACCTAAGTTATTTTATAACGTGCGTAGAAGGATATGACAAAATGACAAAGCTTATTCAATTTGGGCTGAGTCCCGGTGTATGCAGGCAAATTAAAGGAGCATCGTTGTGATTTGTTTCCGTGGTCTAGAATGAGCAATATTAGACGCAATCAACACACCGAAACACGCTATTTTGCGGCATGAGAATCTCGTGGCATGAGAATCCCTGTCCGTCGTTAGCGTTCGAGTGGCAAAGAGGAAAAGTAGTTTCTAGGACATTATCGCAACGCTGTGCTGAACCTTGATGATGGAATCACGGACGGAAACCCAAGTACAGCCTTTCCAACCACTCGAACTACCTCCCTTCTACATGTGGCGCCGTATCTGCTCCAGCGGTGAACCACAGCGGAATAATGGGGGCGAGCCATATTCCATTTGGTGGTGGTGAATAAAATGAAAAAAAAAAGTTGGAAACGCTTCAATCGTACGACTTCATTGCACAGAAAAAAAAAACAAAGGGAGTGTACGACTGAAATCGCACCATTGGAAGCGCTCTAGAATGGATTGATTTGTGGTTCGCTCCTTGCTATCGCTAAGGCGCTATTCATACTACTCAATGCCAGCGCGGGCGTGGCGTTAGAGTATCAATTCTTTCCGAGCGCGTGACGCGCGTGCTGCGCTTGCGGAGACTATGAATACTGCAGCGGCGACGCCCACGCGAAGCGGGAAAAGCAGGTCTCAGGCATCTTTCATAGTCCCCACCGCAAGCGCGGCACGCGCGTGACGCGCGGGAGGGGCGGTGGACTATGAAAGTTCTTACCGCGCGGCACGCGCGTGACGCGCGGTAAGAACTTTCATAGTCCATCAGCACCGCCATAGCGGCGCCGCCCAAACCGCCGTGGCGGTATTACCGTTTCAATCAATAACTGCTTCTCGATGTGAGTCCACTCCAACATAAATAATTCTGGGACTATCCTGCGCCACCGCATACGCAAATGCAAGCGAGGAATTTCTGTACAAGTCCCAGTTGAGGCCCGACTTTTACCCGCACCGCCATGGCGGTGCCGCTGGAGATTTCATAGTGGCTTTCCGCTCGTCCCGCGCGTGCCGCGCGGTGAAAAGTTTCATAGTCCACCGCTCGTCCCGCGCGTCACGCGCGTGCCGCGCTTGCGGTGAGGACTATGAAAGATGCCTAAGTTTTCCAAACAAACAAACTCTGTACAGGCGTTCACCACCACGATGGCAGAGGATAGTAATAGAATTAATCATCAAGAAACGGAATGAAATTTATGATGACTTAGTAGTGAAAATGGTTAAAAAGCCGTTACGGCCATCACCGCCATGGCGGAGCTGGCGTCACGCGCATGCCGCGCGGGCGAGGCGTCGGGCCATTCATAAACGAACGGCACGCCAGCGCGGCACGCGCGTGCCGCGCTGGCGTTGAGTAGTATGAATAGCGCCTAATAAGAGCTGCGATGGTATTCTAATTAATAGGTATGATACTAGTAAATATGAAAGCTCTTTGGCTGTTAGACACATAGCAGGCCCAGAAAAAAATTCGATTTTTTTGTAGCACTGAAGCCGAGATCGAAGCCAGTGAACGTGAAAAGGAAAAGCTCTTCAATCGTCTTGTCAGTCGTTTTCTTTCTATATCACTGAAGGCATTGTCCACGGAAATTTCCGCACTCAACGCATTCTCGTTAACACAGGAAAACAAAAAGACAGCGAAAAATTTCGCGGAATGCAAAGTTGTTGTCGTCCGTTTGAAAGATATCAATATTGTCAATTTCAGATGGATCTCGAAAGAAAGTACAACGAGCAGCGCGAAAAGCGGGTCAGTTACGTTGTTCTACAAGAATTTCTTCGCTAAAGGTGGAAAATACAGAACTCAGGCTATTCTTGGCCCCGAGCCGCACCAAACAGGAATCGGAGCCGCTTGAGAGTTCGGCTCGTTCCCCCAATCTCCGTGTCATTGCTGTTACTGTTCCGGCCGTCAACGACCATTTGCCGAGGCGAAAATTATTCTCATTGGAGCGCGTTACCTACACCCACACAAATTTTCGTCGAGCGCGATGCGACAGACGTTTCTTTCACCGTTCTCGCTGCGATCCTTCTCTTCGTTCCTAATATTTTTGCTCCGAAACTTACATTGAGCTGCAAACTTGCTCAGGTGTTCCACGAAAGTCTTTATCTTTCCTCAAGTTACCAAAACAGCAATATTGCAAGTATTTTATTCATTAAATAACAGCAATTTTCAACAATACAATCTTCAGATGAAACATTTGTGAATCCTCGAGGCCGTCGAGGCCTCGCGCCCTTCTAATAATAATGTGCGGACCTCGCGCCGTTTATGAGCCAGACTCAGAAAAATGAATTCGTAATACATGTAATATAAAAGGTCTGAGTCAATATACATGTAATATATAAATTGGTCAATGTAGATACATATATTACTTGCAACTTATCTCAACCGATGTATGGTTTCCATTTTCGATCTAGTCTGACGCATGGACCAGGCGGCTGGCCGTGCGGGGTTGGCGGCCTCACTAAAGAAGGAGGTTTCGATTCGTGCGTGGTGATCTATCGTCGCAGCCCCGTCCATTCATCAGACTAGAATTATTGCGCGAACTCTATGTTACATGTAATATATCGGTCCCTCGCGAGGTCACCCCGCATACAAATTCTGAGTCAAATTTGAGACTTAGACGAAACCACCGTGTACCCACCGTATCCTTCCATAACCTGTAGAAAATCGGCATACGGACCTCAGATGCGTGTTAAGCACATCGATTTACCCTCAGAGAATTTGCGCACACATCTATCGTAGAAGTCCGGAACTTTCAAAAGTGGCGTTTTGCCCTCGGAACAGATTGAAGCGAGGTTGCGAAATTTCGCAAAGGGTGTGAGGGGATCACAATTTTGACCCGAAAATGATGGTTAGGGGGAGGGATTGCAAAAGAATGTTTAATTTTACTCCCCCTCCCCTAGAATATCGTGCTTTCCTCTTCTTTGGGTAAAAGTTTTCTTGAGTTCCAAATATAGATTCGGAGCTGGGGGAGGACGGAGTACGGGGTGGCGTCGGCGCCAGCCGGCTGACAGCAGTGGCCGATCTCGGCCGAGTCGCCCCAACAGCGAGATCCATGGCTCCCTCGCACGTTGACTGGCGATCGCCGGAGATCACACACGCAAGACCAGCGCCTGTGCGTGGAGAACAATCGTTTTTTTTTTCAAACAAAGAAGCAAGAGACTCCCTATTATAAAGCAAATGAATCATTCTAAATAATATGAGTGTATATAGTACTGATATTAGAGCTCGAGTAGTCGGCAAAAGCGTAAAATATTCACACTCATGTCAGAATCTCGCCCACCCGGAGTACCAACCCCTTGGAAAAATCGGGAAAACTTCGCATTCATGTCATAATATCGCCCACCCGGGGTTCCAATCCCTTGCAAGAATCATGAAAACTTCGCACTCATGTCATAATCTCGCCCAAGCCGGTGTTTCAACCCCTTGACAAAATCGGAGAAAACTTCGCACTCATGTCATAATCTCGCCCACCCGGGGTTCCAAAGAGGTTACAATACTTCGAAAAAAACGCGGAGAAAACTTCGCCTTTGTGTCAGAATTTCGCTCGCCCGGAGTTCCAACCCCTTGAAAATTCGGAGATCGTGTACTCCCTAGAAAGTACTTCAACCTCTCCGAAACCCCGGGGGCTGTTTGCTTAAATATAGGAAATCGTCACCCTTTTTGTTGACAAAAGGATTGAGTTCCACGTACCGGCTCTGATCTTGCGTGCGTGACCTGCTCCGATCGCCAATCAACGAGCGAGCGAGCCAACGATCTCGCTGTCGGGGCGACACGGCCGAGAGTGGTAACTGCTGCCAACCGGCTGGCCCCGGCGCCATCCAGTACTCCGTCCTCCCCCTGTACCATAGATTCTAGAAGAAACAGATATCTAAGTGAAACAGGTACTCAACAGACAACGAGAACTTAAGATAATATAAAAGGGAAGTGAGCAACTAAGCCTCAGCAAGAGTATAAAAAAGTAGTTACCTACATCAGGAACGAAGAGGACAAGGAGGAACGCTGGCACGAAATCGAAGAAAAATGCGCAATCGATCATGCCAGGGGCGCCGTGTTTGCTCGGCTTGGCTGCTTATTGTACCTGCAGCATGCTGTTCATTACGCAGCCAAATCCACGGCTGAATTTCTCGACGGAAATCAGTTACATGCAAGGTTTCCCTTAGCGATTCAAGTTACTTGCGAGATTCGTAAGTGGCAAGTATCATGTTTTTGACCGTGTAAGTTACTTGCCGGTCGCAAACTCGCAGGTAATTTAAAAAACTGAGATAAGCCACGAGTAACTTGATTTTGACCGGATATCTCGCAAGTAACTTGATTCCAAACTTCTGGGCGCTCGCAGGCCAAATGTCGCACGTAATATGATTTTGATGGTGAAAACAAATTACTTGTAAGATAAGAGATGAATACAATATACTTGTAATATATCTCCATCTATGTAACTTACATGTGAATCATCTCTACTCAAGTTAATTACATGTAGTATAGTATAAGTGTTACATAATTCAAATATCTCCAGCAACTGAGGGCCCTTGCTGAACGTCTTCTGCAAACCTGCACAGCATACGCGCCACCTCATACTTTGGCGTTGAGTGCTGGTCCCTTGGATTGACATTTGACCGGGTGGTCACTTGCCCTTGTCGAGTGGTTGATCTCTCGCACCTCATGACTGGGTGACAGCTTGCATTCGGCTGGCCAATGGCAATCACGAGGCCAACACTTCGCATACACTCGGCATACCATTTGATGCCAGCGACGGATGGCTAGCGAATATGTGTCAGTTGCCTAACAGCTGGGTGATAACTGGTATTTAGCTGGCGATTGGCAATTACGAGGCCGACAGCTGGCTCATCCTTGGCACCTCAATTAGAGCTAGCGGCGGACCGCTGGCGAAAATATGCCAGCCGCCTGAAAGCTGCGTGATAACTTGCATTCAGCAGGCAAGGGCAATCAAACTTCGAAATTACCGAGCGCAGTTATTTACCAATCGGCACTCGGCTGGCGCTTAACCGCCCAGTGGCCTTCGCTTGGCAATGAGTCGTCAAATGACTGGCACTGGAGAGAGCTAACGACTCCTCACGTTTTATCATATTATAGTTTGATCTCTGATTTCATTGATAAGCCCAGCCGGTATATAAGGCGATTCAGTCTAATGAGTGCTCACTCAGCACTTTGATGCCGGCCCTAGAAGGTGACCTGAAGTCACTCTGCAGAGGCTAGCATATGCTTTTCTTCTTGATTCCACTTCTTCGCTTGTTTACCCCCACGAAAGCAACTTAAATCGAAATACTTTTTTCAACGTGCAGCCTGTCTTCCATAAAGGAGTCTCGGTGGAGACAGGTGGAGGTGACCACGGGCAGCGGCGAGGCTCGTTTGAAGAAGATCATAAGAGAATTTTCTCATTCCGCCAAGAACTTTTTCTAATTAATGCTGGTGACAACCACCGAGAACATGCTCATCCAACCGGACAACTAGTCCAGATCAGAGAATAATGCCACTGAAATGAGGCCTTTCAAGCCGTTTCCTCGTAATTTTGGTTATTCTTGGTGGCTAAAGCATTGTTTTGAGTGGAAAACTCGGGAACCAAAGTCATCGTAAACACTGCCTTTGAAGGCAGTTTTCGCGATAAATCTTGTTCTGTAGTTTCCAGCCTGAAACACTACGCTGGTACACGCTGGAGGGGTAGGGTCGAAGAAAACAGCAGAATCGGGCGAGAAATAGACAAAACGGCCGCGAAGTGACTACTTTGTTAGCCCAGTAGGCCTGCTTAGCCATCCCCGTCCCCCGTTCTGACGAGCTTCTGGCGCCGCGAACGTTTTCGCCAGGCAGCCCCTGACGTCTAGCCTGACTGATTCGTGCACATTTCGCCATTAGCGCGCGCTTGCGGAAACTAGCAGAGCGCGTAAGCTCGTCCGCGCCCTGAACCTCAACGTAAGTAAGAAACCGCTATTTTAGCTTCTCCTGATCGCTTTTCTTCGCTGTTTCTTCACTATTCTAATAGCTTGCAACCAAACAATCCTATTTTTGATTTCAATCCGAATATGTTATTCATCGTGGACACTGTCTTTAATGATGCAGTAACACATGCCATGTTGTGCAATTGTCTGTTGAATTGTCAGAGTTTGACTGTTTCAGAGACTTAGAGACAACTGGCCAACAGCCATGATGCCTCTCAACGGTGTTCCTTTTACCCTTATTCGCTAGACTCCTCCGCACTCAGGCATCTTGGTACCAGTGGCATAGAAATCAAGTATCCGCCTTCTTGAGTCTCCTCACAGCGAGCGACACAAGAATCGCACGAATGAAAGTTACAATGTTTTCCGGGTGACTTGATATGGCTTGCCAGATATTTTGAAGCTCTAAAATTTATTGAAAATCTAACAAGGAATAATTGTTCAATATTATAGTTATCCGATTTTCCTTGATTCAAGTCCTTGTTTTTTTTCTCCTGCAAGAAGAGTGGTCTACTTAGTGGCTCACAGAAAGTCTTAGATAAGTTTTTTTTTCAAACTGCACCAAACGACGATAGCTACCCATATCCTAGTGAAAGCGGTCCGGGATATGCTTCTGGCATCGCCCCTGGCAGTGAAGTCAGTCTTTTTCTTGTCTTTGACCTCCTAGTTGTACTCATTTCATAGCCTACGCAGGTCTAGTTTAGGACCATAATTCCATCCATTTTTAAAAAGTGATCATTGTACAAATTAGGGTGTTCATACTTTGGCAGTGAGCAACGGCTCGTAGTCCTTACATTGCTTATCACCCATACCAGCCGGATTTTGTTCATGTCCTTTAAAGGCAGTGTTCGCAAAGATTTTCGTGCCCGAGTTTTTCACATAAAACAATGCGTTGGCCTCCAAGTGTTACCGAAAATACGAAGAAACGGCGAGAAACGCAGTAAAACGTCGTATTTCAGTGACATTGTTCTATAATATGGACTAGCTGTCCGGTTGGATGAACATGCTCATGGTGGTTTACACCGGTGGAAAATTGGGTCAATTATTTCATTTAATTTTTTAGAAGAATATTTCATGCAAAGCAGGATTAGTGAGAGCCTTAAGGAAAGAACGAAGCAACAGAGGGAATAGAATTGCAAAAGGACGGGTCCACAAAAAATTTCGTTGTCACAACAAACACTTCCTGTGATACTCAAGAGGCGGGGTTATACTTAGAAATTTCGTATACTTTTTGTGCGTTTTTCTTAATTTCTACGTCATTTTAGTTCAGCCGGGGAGCCACTTGATCAATATAGCGAATAATCTCGAAATTGAAAGTTGTCGTGAACACTGCCTTTAAAGGCAGCATACACGCTCGTAAACGTAATTGAGATAACTATGGAAATAGAATGGTATGGCTCAGAACACAACGCCTACGACTTCTGAAGCGTCAAAAACGACCCGCAATGCCGCCACTCGAGTAAAAAGTTTGCCACGCCCCTGTATCTGCCCGCCCCTATATATTGCGTCCTCATCCAAAACAGGGGTGCTGGCAAATTTCCACCGTCGTCGACATGTGTGGTTTACCTATTGTACCTATTCCACCACCCACAAACGTCGCCGACGGTGGGAATAGCCCAGCACCCCGGTTTCGGATGACGACGCAAGTACAGGGGGCGGGCAGATATAGGAGTGGAGCCAACTTCTTACTCGTGTAGCGTCATTGTAGGTCGTTTTTGAAGCTTCAAAATGCGTGGGCGTTGTGTTCTGTGCCATACCATTCAACCAACACTATTTCTTGCAAAATGTTTGCTGACGATATCAAGATATAAAAAAATACAAATTCCAGTGATGTCGTCGCTCTTCAAACTGCAATTAATGCTATTGTGAACTGGTCTATTGACTGGAAACTTCCTCTATCAGAAAGTAAGACGAAAGTCCTGCATTTCGGCATTACGAACTGCAAACGCACTTACTACATTGATGGTGCTATGCTGAGCAGTGTTGAGCGACTGCGCGATCTCGGGTTCACAATAGATTGCTCATTAAATTTCCGAGAGCATTGTGATATTGTGGCGAAGAAGGCAGACAGGGCTGTTCACAATATTTTCAAATCGTTGACCACAAATTCGGTCGAGCACTTACTTCTCGCATATAAGGCCTATGTTCGTCCCATCCTTGAGTATGGAACTACGGTTTTTAATCCATCATCAGTGCGTAGCCAGAACAGACTTAAGGCTGTGCAAAACAGCTTCACAAGAAAGTTGTGGATACGTACTCATGGTTATGACTATTCCACCACCTTTTCAGCTTCTACTCGCCAAAATATCTTCAAACTTCCGTATATCAAGTTTTGCAGGGAAAAATACGACTTGGTGATGATTTTTAAGATGATGGTAGGTAAAATTAATCTTCCGATCAGCCAACTTCACTCTGTTTCCGCATCTAATACCAGGGGTGCCGCAAGCAAAGTTGGGTTCCCTAGGGCAAAAACCCGTTTGCGTTCCTCATTTTTTACGGATAGAGCTGGTTGTGAATTCTTGAAATTCTCCAAAAAGCACGCTTTGCCGAACTCTCTAGGCCTATTCAAAAAAATTATCACTACGTACCTTAGGAACTAACTCATCGGATTACCACGCCCTACTCTGTTGCTATTTTATGCCGTAACTGTTTTACTTTTACTGTTTAGTCTGTTGCTCTGTTGCGATTTAATGCTTTACCGTTTCACTCGTACTACCCACCTTACTACTATACTTCTGCATTTGTTTTTTTCGCGTGATTTCTTGACTCGTATAAATAAATAAATAAATAAATACCACTCTAATTCCGTAGTTATCTCAAATACGTTTACGAGCTTGTATGCTGCCTTTAATTAGGAAGCACTACGCTGGAGGGCGTTGAGGTTGAAGTGTTTCGATCGCTAAGTCTTTAGCTTCGAGGCTTCCTTGCTGAATGACTCGGACCATACGAGATATGCACTTAAATTTTTGGTCATGAAGGAGCATTACTTGTGGTGATTGAAAGCTACTATGGTTTGTGTAATTTGAATAGGTAGCCGCAACGATACTTGGCGAAAGAACTTGGGCACAGTAGAACGAAGGGAAGACGGCTATTGATTGATTGATTCTGCGCACTATCACTGAGCGTAGCTTCCTAGTTGAGAGACACGGACGATACAGTTCAACTGCGCGTTGCCGTTCAGTCCGCAAACTGCACGCTGATTGCGAAAGCGTGCTGCGGCGCGGTTGCGAGTATCCTCAGACAGGGATGTGGGGTCACCCGAGCGGTATTCGCCTATGGTGCCCGAGTGATCCCACCAGCCGGTGATCCCACATCCCTGTTTGAGGATACCCGCAACCACGCCGCAGTACGCTTTCACAACCAGCGTGCACCGTGCGGACTGAACGGCAATGCGCAGTTGAACTGTATGTAGTTTGCGATCGCACCGAGCGAAGAGTTTCCCGTTGAATGATCTCGCAGAAACTTTGTATAACTTAGACCTCTCCTCTGACAAGGGAACTACTTTGAGTCAGCCTGAAATGTACTCTTCTAGAACCGCTTTCAGCGTAGAATCCGATTATGATCTTCGATTAATCCTGGCGGCAAGGTAAGGCCCCATGAACTTGTTAGGGCGTTTTGAAAAAAATTCGAATCTGCTTCAAAACTCGTATGCAGGGGTCAGATGGTGTGCTGAACACGAATCTGAAGTCCGTTTGTCGAAATTCTGAAGCTTACTGTAGGTTACGGTAGGAACCATGCCATTTAGAGTACTAAACCCACCTCAGTATTCAAAAAGTCAACAAATGGACATTTAAGTTCGTATTCACCACCCCGAAAACCCCTCATACGAGTTTTGAGTCAAATCTGAGACTTTGACCGAACTACCGTATACCCACCGTAATCTACCGTAATCTGTCAAAAATTGATGAACGAACCTCAGATCCGTGTTCAGCACTCTAAATAACCCCAGTGAAACAATTTGAGAAATATCTGTCCAAGCATTCCGGAAATCGTCAAAAGTCGCGATTTGCCATCAAATTTTCCACCGATGGGAAGCCTTGAACGAATCGAGTCAAAAACTTCGGAAAATAAGAAAGAAACACCATATTCGTGATCAGCGCCCCAAATAACCCATCTAGGAGATATTCAAGCCAAATCTAGAACATTTTTGAAAACGCTTTCAAAGCCTTCTAATTGGTAAGGTTTGTCCGAATGAGACTGTCCGCCCAAGGGGTCGGTGTGCGTCTCGAGCGGCTTGCACCTGTATAGTGGAGTCCACCAAGAGTGTCTCATTTACTTATCAATGAGAAGCGATCGGCTAGGGATCAATGTGCATGAATCCCATATCAGCACGCTCGATACCGATTGAGCGAGAGCGGTTGTGCTGCAACGAGTTTCATGTTCATTGATCTCCAATCGATCGCTTCTCATTAATAAGTAAATGAGACACTCTTGATGGACTCCCATATTAATCGATCAGCAGGAATATTAGAAGCATAGCAGTAATAGCCCAGTCAGCTGCTTCCAGCCGCGGGGAGGCTCGCCCTAAAAATGCATTCATAGTTCGGGTAACCAGAAAAGGGATAGCTGCGGACACCTCAGTAGACCGCGCTGTCGTGTGCGCCCACAAGAAATGTGGTGATCGATCGCCGCACGCAGCAGGCGCGCGGCCTGCTGAGTGGTCCGCAGCTACCCCTTTGCCGATACACCCAACATACGATGACTGTTCAACTGGCACACCGACCGCGTGGATGGTCAGTCTCATTCGGACAAGCTCTATAAATTAACATCCAACAGAAAATCCGTCTTAAGTCTAAAACGCTATCAGTCTGCGCAAAGTTTGGAAAATGGGTCTTCCCTCAAACTTTGCTCAGGGGGGTTGTTTTGGGCGCTGAACACAATTGTGAGGTCCGTTTCCGGATTTTTCATAGTAAAAGGCGCGTTTTGGAAGGTACAAATGGTACGAAAATTTGGCGAAAAACGCCTATAACATTTTTCAGAAAGGGTTTAGGCAGCTGCAAAGATCAAAATCGAATTCTACGTCAAAGGCGCTTCTAGAGTACATTTCATCAGGAATGGCCAGGCTGACTAATAGTAGTTTCATTGTGAGTGGTCGATTAGCCACATAATACCCACTTTATATTTTTTCAAATCCAGGTTGATCATGCAAATCGACGAGCGCGTGACGTCAAATACGGGTACACTCGACCTTTCTATTATGATGGCGAGAACACGGTACGCCGTCCACGAAGTGTGAAGAGGGTTGGTTACTTTCACAATCACCTGTCCAGTCTCTTTGCTATCATTTTTCATCTACGGTGGTTTTCCTTAACTTTTTACCATCGATTGTTGGCGTACACCTTCTTTACCGACCAGCTGTAAAAGCAATCAACACCACTCGAAAATATGTATTTTGATGCAAATCGCTGCGACAAGCTCTGAGAGTTTTAGCCGAGAGCAAAAGCAATCAACACCACTCGAAAATATGTATTTTGATGCGAATCGCTGCGACAAGCTCTGAGAGCTTTGGCCGAGAAATAGCCTACCAGGCTCCGCAGCAACACCTGGTGGACTGATTCCCTGCTGTTTCGCTCTTTCTCGGCTATTCACGAAACGAACAAGAAGTAGCCGAGCAATAACGAAAAGTAACCAAAACGCAACCGTCGCCGGCTCGCCGAGCCTCCATCAGGGGCCGTTAGCGGTTGGACGGGGCATCCAGAGCCTGAACGAGGTTCAAGTATCACAAACTTAGGTAGTTCAACCGACGGAAGTGATAACACCTGAATCATGCCTTTGAAATGCGCCGCTTACCTAACTCGAGAGCATTATTTCTCGGCTATTTCGCGGCTATTACGCGGCAAGCAGACATTTCGCGGTTGATTCTCGGCCAAAACTCTCAGACCAGTAACTAGGGCACTATTGGATATATTGGTACATTCCCCTTTATAATGGCCTGTCCTGAGATTCTACTACGTGATATCAGGAAAAATAAGACAATCTGTCGAAAAAGGATCTTTCCAAGAATAGAAGGTTTGCAACGAGAGGGAAACATTCCAACAAAATGGATCAATTTATACGAGAAGTTGGCGAGACAGCTATAAACGCAGTCTCAAATCTGAACTTTTATGATTCTTGACAACTGCCCGACATGGATCCATTCTTATGGCCGTGATTGCTAAATACACGTATTTCTACGATTATTTGCACAACCAAATGAAAATCCTTCTCTTTGGAACCCAGAAGTTCTCTCATGCAGCATAAGGAAAAGGCCTCTCTTCCGTTATTCTGGTAAGGCCAATGCTCACTCTCATAGGGTCGCGCACTCCTTAATCGTAAGATTCCCCTTTATTTGAAAGGTATCTGTCACGTAACTATGGTTTTCCAGGATAACTCTAACTCTGCTCCTTATTGGCTTGCACCAGAGGGATTAGGAAAGTTGAAGGCAACAGCCAACGAACCAGTAAGTTATTTATTGAGTTTCATTCTGATCAAAACACCCTGAAAAAGTAGAGCTTATGTGAAGAAATTGCAGAATAATGCAAGTTTTTTTCAGTCACAGCGCCGCGCTCGTAAAGCCTACTTTCGGGACATTCCAAGTGTATCGTACAATATGCTTGAGGAAAATCGTGAGGTCAGGAAGCGCATCGAGCGTGAGTCGGGACGTGTGAAAAGGGTTAGTTGATTGTTCAAATCTTCTTTTCACATCCCATACTTTACCGTCAGTAGACATTGTTCAGGATTGGCATGCATGAATGCGGCGGCTGGGGTAGGTGCGCGCACCGTTGCACGTTCACACCTCAGTCTGAACTGAAATCGCGACGCGTGCGTGCGGCGTTGCGCTCCCTGACCCCCGCCGCGGCGTTCAGGCGTGCCACCCCAGAAGGCGCACGGGACGCGTTCTCGCGCACTTAGCGCCCCTTCTAAATAACTTTCTTCAGAATAAGTTGTTCTATTTTCGAATATTCGAACAATTCCAGGTTGCTGTATCTACAATTGCAGAGTTTCTCGGAACTTTTACTTAGTTTTTTCAGATCCAAAACAAGTTATTAGCGATACAGCTAAGAGCTATCCAGCAATGTAGTGGTTGCTAGGATTTTGGTTTTGACAAAAAAAAGTCCGGAAAAGGATTTTCAGGCCGTTATACAGTTCTCAAGAATCATTGAAGTTCTCAAATGAGACTGCGTTTATAGTTGCCTCGCCAACTTCTCGTATGAATCGTTCCGCCGCAGCCGCCGAACTGTTGATTCTGGGTGGGTTTTAGAAACTGGAAGGTGTAAGGAAAATTGGAGAAAACTGTATAAAAAAGTCATATCGAGTCGGCTTTGGTGCTGGAAACTCGACTGACTCGATCGCGTGCGGCCGCAAAGCGTGTCGAGACGCAATGGCGGGCCGGAATTTGGCCCAGATAAGCACATTAGTAGTATCTCGAGACAGGCCATGAGAAAGAAAAATGTCCTGATCTATACAGCAGTGCCCTAGATGCTGCTTGTCTCAGCGATTTGCATCAAAATTGATATTTTCGATTGGTATTGATTGTTTTTTACAGACGGTCGGTAAAGAAAGTGTTTACTCCAACAATTGATGTCAAGGAGTTTAAAACAGCCATAGCAAAGAGATTGGATAGGGAACTATGAAAGTGGCCAACCCAATTCAAACTACGTGGACGCCGAGCCGTGTTCTCGCCATCGTAATAGTAACTTTGAGTGTACCCTTTTTGACGTCACATGCTGGTCGATTCTCATGAGCACCCTCGATTTGAAAATAAAAATAAAGTGGGTATCATGTGGCTAATCGACCACTCAGAGGAGACGTCTAAATTACACAACCTTACCTATTCAGAGCAGTCAGTAGTGGTTTAAAGTAATTGAGGGTGTTTCGTGGAAGAATGCTTCTCTTAGATCATTCGAGGGATATCAATAAAAATAGGACAATCTATCAAAAAAGAACACTTCTAGGAATAGGTGATGCGCAATGTGACAGAAGCATTCCAACAAAGTAGAACAATTCATACGAGAAGTTGGCGAGGCGACTAGAAACGCAGTCTCAATTGGGAACTTTGATGATACTCAAAAACTACCCAACATGGATTCATTGTTATGACATGATTGCTGAGTACACGTATTTCTACATTTATTCGCGCAACAAATGATTATTCTTCTTCTCAGAACCTAGAAGCTCTTTCATGCCTTACCGCTGCTTTGATAAGTTTGATGGTCTATCCTCATCGGTTATCTTCTCGGTGTGAACCACACTCGCCTCCTTTTTCTCTGGAATGGACAACAGTCATCCAGTGCGGTAAACCACTTTGTTTGAGTAATTTGCTAATCATGTCGGCCCAAGGCGTCACTGGTTGGCCAAGAGCTCTTTCGACACCTCGAGGGTGCTATTGAGTGAGTCTGGTACTCCATCTATCGTCCGTTCTGCGCACGGCATGCCCTGTCCATTTGTACTTGGCGGATTCGATGCGCATCAACGGGTCGCGGAATCCGGACATTTTGCCGAAATCTTCACTGCTCGAACGTTGCTGTCTCTGAATCTTCCGATTTGTTCTCAGAAGACATCTTTCCAGCGCCCTATGCGTAGTCCTCATAGCGACGCCAACACCTTTTCTGTGAGTCCAGGTCTCACAGCCATAGCACAAAGCCGCAAACACGGTGGAGTCGAACAGGTGAGTCCAAAGCTTGGCATCGCGTATTTCACTAGCAACTCTCGAATCGGACCATTAGCGGCCCACGCACCCCGACGTCCGATTTCGTTTGTGAGCTTGTTGGTCATGTTCATCTCACGTCCTAGATAGACGTAGCTGCCCACTTTGGTCACGACGTTTCCATGAAGAAACACCTGTCCGTCGTCACACCACTGGTTGACGATCACCTGGGTCTTCCGCATATTCATCTCAGGACCAAAGGTACTGCCCACTTCGTCCAACCTAATCTGCATCAAATTGAGCTTCTCCGTACAGTTGCGTACAAGCACTATGTCGTCTGCAAAACGCAGGTTTGACAGATTCTTTCCGTTTAACACACAGCCCAAGCTCAGGGACGGAATCTGAGATTTCCACATAATTGTGAAGTAGACCCACCATATATAGCACCTGCCAAGTGCGAGCTCTCAATTCCCCAGAGTAGGCGAGATGTAGAAGGAAGCCATCCTGAGGCGCCCAACCCGGGAAGCCACTTTGGCGCGCCCCCTTTACGAACGATTTTTCGAGTTCAGCAGTGGCGAGATGAGCGATGATTTCCAATCATTAGCCCCGTTCTTCCCTTCATTCTCAACTTCTCTCTTTACTCAGGTCAGCTCGCATACATCGGCTGCAAAAGACGGAAGTTACAAGCCTCGAACAACTCGTCCACCATGTTTCCTTAGCTCAATCTTTGAGGGACCTTAACTCCGTTCCCAGAAGATCTTGTACGACTTCAGAGACGTCATTGGAATCAGCATAGGGCCGTTTTAAAGATAGGCGGGGAAACAGATAAACGATTTCTATCGTGAACACTACCTTTAAAGGCAGTTTTCACGGTAATCTTCAAGTTCGGGATTAGTCGCTATACTAATTAAGTGGCCCCCGGGTAGAACTAAATGAAGCAAAAATGAGAAAAACGAGCCAGAAGTACACGAAATTCTCAAGTATCACCCCGCTTCTTAAAGGCATCGTACGCGCTGAAATCTACTTTCCATTTATTATGCTCAATCCCTTCCTCGGGCCCCTGTGAGAACGTACAACGAGCTTGGCTGCTCAAAAACGTACCATTGTGAGCATAGAGGAAGTGGAAAGTAAGGAATTCCATCAAAATAGGCCGGCCCTTCCGTCAGTCATTTGGCACTTTCGCAATATTTGAGCAGAACGTCACGTCGCTAAGTATAGGGCATGCCTCTATACGCTGACGCACCGTCGGACGAAAGTGGCATTATCGACAGGGAAATTTCTCGTCACACAACGAGCGAGGACGATGTGCAGGGCCCAGGTGAGTATTTTCGTTAGTCAGTGCAAGTCAGTGCAGTCAGTGCATTGTAGTCGTCGGCGAATTGTTTCCAACGCTGCGCCAATGGACAAATTGTAGAACTGCTCCTTGCGCCATCCGCGTAACTATCCCGAGTCGATGCCGGCGCGAATTTCAAACGATTTGCAGAAGGTTTTTAAAACGGCTCTTTCTTGAGAATTTAACGTTTTCGAGGGGGCTTTTCGCTAACTTTAGTTACTATAGGGGTGTAACAACTCGAAAACACTCAAAAACGAGACATGGTTTTCAGCGCGTACGAGGCCTTTGCCTTTGAGTATCACAGGAAGTGTTTGTTGTGACAATTAAATGTTTTGTTGACCAGCCCTTGGTAATTCTCTACTCTCGATTGTTCCATTCTTTCCTTAGGGCCTTAACTAATACTTTTTTGCATTAAAAATATTCTTCTATTTTGGGTTGACCCCATTCTCCACCGGTGAAAACCACCATGAACATGTTCATCCAAGTGGACAACTAGTCCATGTTATAGAATAATGTCACTGAAATACGATGTTTTATGGGCTTCCCGCCGTTTCTTCGTATATTTAGTTACACGTGGAGGCCAACGCATTATTTTATGTCAAGCACTCGGGGACGAAAATCATCGTGAACACTGCCTTTAAACGGAAGCTGACACTGTTTAATCTATGGGTTTTCGGGATGATTCAAACCCTGTTTCTGATCTCATCGCTGGGGGAATTCAAAAGTTACAAGCAACAATCAACAAGCCAGTATGCTTCTTAATGAGAACCATTATAATCAAAGGATCCACAAAAGGTGGAGCTAAGTGGAGAAATTGTAGTATAATGCAAGATTTTTTCAGGCACAGCGCCGCGCTCGTAAGGTTAACTTCCCGGACATTCCAAGTGTCTCGTACAATGCGCTTGAAGAAAACCGTGAGGTCAGGAAGCGCATCAAGCGTGATTCGGGACGTGTGAAAAGGGTTAGTTGATTGTTCAAATCTTCTTTTCACAAATCATACTTTACCGCTCGTAGACATTGTTCAGAAGGCGAACGGAGACGCGTTTTTGCATACTTGGCGTATTTTCTTATTAACTTCCTCCAGAATCAGCTTTTCCGGATCTAAAACAAGTTATTGGCTATCCAGCTTAAAAAAGCTATCCAGCAATGCTTGCCAGGATTCTAGTTTCAACAAAGATATCTTTAAAAAGAGTTCCAGTCCGTTAAACAGTACATATAGTAATGTGAAACCGCTTACTGTGATTGTAAAGTGTATACACTACCCTCTATTTCTAACTAGGTACTGCTTTACCCTTCCCGTGGCGATTTGGGTAGTAATAATGAACCCTAGATCAGTCATTTCATCAACTTCCTGGATCTGACAACCATCGACAATATATTTACTGTTAGCATTGCTATGACCCAAGTGGAGAACCTTCGTCTTTTCCTTTGCCAATGGGAGATTCCAATCACGAGACCAAGTACTAACAATGTCAATAGACTGCTGCAGTAAGATACAATTCTCTGGTTGGGAGACGTCCAGGTAGATCTTGATATCGTCCGCAAATGCACTGAAACCGGTGCCACAGGAACCGATAAGACCGGCGATTTCGTGAGTGTATATGTTGAAAAGTATGGGAGACAATACCTTGGGGCACACCGCTCAGGACTGGTCTTGGAATCGACCGAGAAGAGTCTATACAGACCGAGAACGTCCTATCAGTTAGAAACGAACGTATCCATGTAACTATTCGAGGATGAATCCCAACCATCAAAAGTTTTGCAAACTGTCAAACTGTCAAACAACAAACAAGCAAACTTGTCATGGGGAACCTTATCAAAAGCTTTGGCAAAATCAAAAAAGATAACGTCTACACTCTTTCCATCGTCAAGAAGAGCTGTCCATTTATTAAGCGCTTCAATAGATGACGTCACAGTAGATTTACCTTTCTGGAAACCATGCTGGGAGGGAGAGATAACCTGATTTGATTCCAAATGAGTTACGATTCGTTTTTTGAGAATTTTTTCGAACAGCCGTGAGAAGATAGATGTTATACTGATTGGCCTGAAATTAGCAGGGTCAGTGAAAGGGGGTTTTTTTGGAATAGGGGTAACAAACGATTGCCTCCATCTGAGGGGGACCTCTCCAGACATAAAGCTCAGATTGAAAATGTACTCCAAAGGACCTGCAATATCAAGAACGACCTGCTTGATGAAGCTAAGTGGTATGGCGTCGGGAGTCACAGAATTGGATGAAGGCCAGGCTAGAAGTTCCTTGATAATCTGGTCCTTGTGAAACCAACAGGAATCGGCCATAACGGCGAAACAATTGGAGACAGGTCGAGTATCCACCGGAGATGAGTCAGAAAACGACTCTTGAAAAACGTCCGCCAACAACTCAGCTTTATTCCCAGCATTCGTCACCAATATGCCACTAGGGCTTTTAAGGACCCCAACACCTGGTTTTTCTCGGAGTTTAGAGTTGATGAATCTAAAGAAAGAATGTTTATCATTTGACTCAACAGCTTTCTTCTCAATATGGTTATTATACTTCTTCAATTTCCGAGTAAAACGTTCACTGATACTTTTGAACCGCTCCCAGACATCAGCACAGTTGTGAATTTTAGCCAAACGCCAAGCCTCAGATCTCAACCGCTCAAGGGCGGATAAGTGCGTTGGAAGCGTGAGTTTACCACGGCAGGAAGGTTCAAGAGGAACGAAAGTATCAATGCAGTGATGGATAATAGAAAGGAAAAGCTCGTACTTTTCATCCACACTAGGAACAGTGCTCAGGGAACCAAACCAGTCAACATTTAGTAGATGGTTGCGAATAGCATCAATATTTGCTTTGCTGAAATTCCTTCTATACACTTCGGGAGCATCCCGCCTTGGAAGATTTAATGCAAAATGAACGGTAGAGTGGTCACTGGAGCCCAACGGTGCAGATATGCTTAGAGAATTTACCATACAATTATCATTACACAAAACTAGGTCAAGAACATGACCACCACGGGTCGACGCCCTGACATATTGCTCAAGGCTATGACTCGAGCACACAGTTAAAAAGCTTCTCGAGATGGAACTCACATTGGCAAACTCAGATGGTTCATTCCAATTGACATCCGGGAGGTTAAAATCGCCTGTGATGATTGAAGGCCAGCCACATGAAATAAGGTCGCCAATAGTATTAAACAGTTGTTCGGACAAGTTCGAAGTACAAGATGGTGTCCTGTACACAATTAGAGAACGTATAGGCTTCAAATCAATTTCCAGATCAACACAAAGGATTTCATATGCATAAGGGACGGACTCCTGAAAAATAAGAATTGGACAAAGAGCTTAGCCATGAAAAGAACTCCCCACCTTTTTGCGAAGACGGTCAGACCTCAAAACCTCGTAATGCGAGCACCAGTCACCCAGTAGTGAGACCGACTCGACCCCACCGCATAACCATGTTTCAGTTAGAGAGATAATATCCGTGTCGAACTTTGGAGCACGAATTTCACCGCATCTACGTTTTTGACCAAAGAACGAATATTGGTGACGATACATGTAAGACGGCACGAGTTTATCCGGGGATGGTTCAGCAGTTTCCCGAGCTCGTAACGGCTGGGTCACCTAGGGACAGAATAGAGGGGGTAGCCACCGGGTCACTCGTTGACAAGATGGAAGAGAAAGGGCCAGAAAGGGATTTGTTTAAACTTGAAGCCCAGCAATCATTAAACTGTTGAAAAACTTTCTAACCAAGTTCTTGAATAGCTTTTCAGATTCGAAATATTCAATTCGAAATAAGCTATTCGAAAAGGGCGTTGAAGGCGCAAAAACGCATCCCCTACGTGTCACCTGGCCAGATCCTATGAAAGGAATTATATGTATAATATCAACCTTTCCATGTCTACCTCAATAGATGGTGCACGCAGCGAACCATATTCAATTTTTTCGTATTTCTCAAAGGTTTTATGCTATAAGTGAACGAAAACGACGGAGTGTCTGAAGTCGATGGTAGCGTTCAAATTTGCGCCATATCGATGTTTTGAACAGCTGCACTGGATCGTGGGCAAATCCTTCAGTATAGAATGACGAGAAACAAATTTCGATGGATGATCGACGGATGATCGACCTCTTATACCAGTGTACTTATGGCTAGCACCAGTTCTTCTATATCTTCAGGATCCTGCATTTTCGACGCACACAGCTTTGTCAGTTAATGAAGCCGGGCCCTGCTGAGAGAATGAGTGCAGAATGGAGAGTAAGGCCAGAAGTCCTTTAGCACGTTCAGTAAAGGCAGCATACACGCTTGTAAACGTAATTGAGATAACTACGGAATCAGAATGGCACCGAACACAACGCCTGCGCATTTTGAAGCGGTAAAAACGACCCATAATGACGCTACACGAGTAAGAAGTTGGCCCCTCCCCTGTATCTGCGCGTCCCCTGTTTTGCGTCCTCCTCCAAAACAGGGGTGCTGGGCCATCTCCACCACCGTCGATGTGTGTGGTTTACCCATTGTACCCATTTTACCACCCACAAACGTCGCCGACGGTGGGAATAGCTCAGTACCTCTGTTTTGAAAAAAATACAGAGGCGGTCCAACTTCTCACTCGTGTAGCGTCATTGTGGGGCGTTTTTGGGGCTTCAAAATGCAGGGGCGTTGTGCTCTGTGTCATACTATTCTAATTGCGTAGTTACCTCAAATACGTTTACGAGCGTGTATGCTGCCTGTAAGTCGTTTCACTGCACTGGCCTTATTGCTCTGAATCGTACCTTAGTAACATGTTTCTAAAATGTCCGTGTCAAGCAGAAGCGTGCTGTAGTTAGAGATGTGCAGACACAAATGTTTATTTCTCCACGTGTGACTCTCCATAGACCTCGCCATGATAATACTATAGTTGTTTGATAATGCTGAACTCGACACGAGATTGATACAAGTTCTTTATAGCTAACGTTTCGGAGTTACTTTCTGCTTTAGAAAAGAAGATATCGGATATGAAATGCGTTAACCCGGCTAAGCGTCTCCTAACTCCCACTTGATATCGAAAACTCAAAAACCAGAGTAAAGTACAGCACCAGGGAGAAGCTTGTTGCAAACTGGCTACCCTTTCTTAATGTCCAGGTCCACTTGCGTGATGGAGGACATGCTAGCAAGTGGTACAGGAAACCACACAATACGAATATAATTGTCTATTTCCGGTCAACACACCTATCTCTGGCAAAAAAATCCTAAATAAGTAATATGTTTTAAACAGGCAGTAGTTTTCGTACCGGAGAGAGGAGGAGAGGAGGGTATACATTCAAAGGGCACGTGAAATAGCCGATGTGAACGGATATTCCGGAGAATTCGGTTCGCGCTGGCGCTGAAACCTCACTGGAAACCAGAGGACCTCATTGGAAGGTAAAATTCCTTCAGAAATGCCGTTTATTTCTGACGAGCTCAGCTCTTCGATCAGAAAATATCTGAAAAGAACGGGGCTGAACAACTCCGTGATCTTAGTTGACAAGTTAAGAAAGTTTAGTGGTAGTTAAAGGCAGCGTTCACGATGATCATCATCGGTGACTTTCCGCTGTGAAATGATAGGCGAGAAGGCCTCTAGGCTCCAAGTGTTGAAAGAACGGTAGAAAACGAGCCAGGAGTGACAAAATGACGGCTGCGAACAAGCGCTTTGGTGTACCACCCCGTGCTCCAGATCTGCCCCCAACAAATGAAGACTCAGATTACAGGAATGATCAAGTCAAGGAAGTGCTGAAAAGTGAGCTGATCGCTTGATTGCATTGAATGCGATCATCCTTCATAGCGGTCAATTCCTCCACGCTTAAAAATCAACGTAAACAAGGGAGGACCTATCTTGGCTAAAAAACGCGACTTTCGCGTCCTTTTCAAGCGTGCTTCGCTATATAGGGCACCAGACCTGTAAGCCGTGAAGATATTGGAAGTAAAATTTATAGTGAGCACTGCCTTTAACCACTTATGCACCTGAGTTACACACGAAAGTTATAAAATTTATATAGAGCAACAAATTTACAAACAAACAATAAAATCAATGCAGTGTGCAATGTGTGTGCGAAAAACTCAACAAGAACCTAGAAACTAGAGTGCGAGGAGCGGAGCCTCAAAAGGGGGGAGTCTAAGTCAGAAATAGAACTACTAACCCTAGAGGGGAGGGCGTCCTTTTCGGACAATGTATAGAGGAGGACGGCGACGGGAACGGCAGGTAGAAAAGGGAAAATCCGGGGCTACGAAGTTCTTCTTGTGGCCTAAAATTTATTTTCATACCGGCAGAAAGGCGCCAAAACGGAGCGACGCGACGCGCGGCGACATCATGCGATCTTAACTGGCCACACCGCCCCTCGCCGCCTTCACAGTGAGCATCGAAACTCGTCTGGTCCGGAATCGTCTTTATGATCGCGTTTGTATAGGGGTTGGCAGAGTTGAAGTCGCCGCGTTGCTCACAGCGACGAACAGCACTGGGTGATGTTATATCAATTTCATTTGGCGTCGATGACGACCGACGCGGCGTGAAGGGCGACGAGGGGGCCCCGCAGAGTGTACTGCCGCGACGGCCCCACGTCACTGCCGGCGAGCGGCAACCGACGCCGCGACGATAATGTTTTAAAGCGTTTCTGTCGCCGCGTCAAGGCTGACGCTCGGCGATCACTCGCCGGTCTCTGCAACTCTGCGGACCTCTTATGACGCCCGCTTGTTTGATTTGCCCGGCTGGCATAAATGGAGACAGCACTGCTTGCGGTGTGGTCTATTTGATCTCATTTCAGCTGTGCAGCAATGATGCATCCGGGCAGCATCGCGGCCATTGCATGTCAGGATCAGAGAACATCTGGACGGTAAGGAGAGGCAGCGGGAAGCCACAGTGCTTGGGGCGCGTCGGGTCACTGCCCACAATGATGAAAACCTTGATGTCGAAGTCAATATAGTAGCCCGAGAGACTGACGCCGCAGCGCGGAAACCCTAGAGGCATTTTTCATACAGGCTAATAACCCGCAAATTAACTGGAAGGGAGAAGGACTTTATTTAATTTAGGGAGCCCAAGCCATACGTGAGACTCGCCTTCTGACATCTCAAGTAGTAACTGCAGCGTTTAAATCATCGACGCTTCATGCTGCTCTGATAACTAGCGAGTTCTTGGCTAGATGCGATACTTTTTCTGATTTTCTCTCTTACGTACGTGATAGATAACAGGTTTTCGATTTTGATTGGGGATTATCAGACATTGGCCGAGTAAGCGCATTTCTTATTTGATCTTTTCAGGCTCTGAAGGAGTAGGCTACTACGAAATTAGCCATAAAGAACTGGTATCAACCTCGCGTCTAGTTCAAAATCATCAAGCAACTTTAGTATTTATTTCAGTGGTTTACCAACAGTGAAAACACAAAACACCTGGAAAGAAGTACGATTCAGCAAGCTGGATGAGCGGAACAAGCATATACTCTGACAAACGCTAGCTAGTGGGCCCGGAGGAATTCACTTGTCGCCGGGGAGCTCCGGGGCGACAAGTCTGAAATTGGCGCGGTCGTAGCTAGACAATGGTAAATTTGTCAGGCTAGGTGAGAAAGTCTAGCTATTTTCGCCTTGTTTCGTTGAGCTATTGACGCCGGCCTTGTGAAACTACCATCGCCTAATTTTGTGTAGCTACTAGCGCCGATCTGGTGTGAAGCTATTATCGCCAGCCTTGTTAAACTACTGTAGTAAGATGAGGTCATTTCCGGCGCAGGAAAGGCCTACTTGGAAAAAAATTGGTAGGTTTGGGTAAACGACAAAATCGGCGATTCTCTCAAAACAGATCTCCTCATTTAGGTTCAAGGAAATCGCCTATTTTGGTCGTTCCCTCACAACTACCATTTTTTCACAACAGTAACCCTTGCCTGGAGGCGTGAAGTTTTTCAGCCTACTACTCCGTACATAATTTAAGCAAAATCGCAGTTTTACTGGTTGACCTTATTCAGAAAGCAAAATATAACAATTTTAGAAAGGCAAAATACGTTTAAGGAAAAATGTGTATCGAAGAGGAAGGTCTCAACATGTTGCATGTACTTGTTGGCAGAGTTGCAGGGGGGAGTGTTGCCGATGCTTTTCGCGGCTACGGCAGCTCCGACCATGATTGCTGCTCTTCTCTTCTGGAGGTATTATTTTACCGCTTCTCTGCATTGCTTCGCAAGTGCAGCCAAAGATGAACGTCTTTGGTGGTCACCAAGTTCCCTGCTTCCTTAGCACTATCGTGAAGGTGCTGAACAACAGATCATACTCTTCATCGAAGTTATCTATGATGGAGCATTCCCAACAGCTTGCCAGTGCAGTAAAGATTTCCAAGTTGATGGTGGTTCTGGGCCATCTCTTGTTGGGCTTCGCTGCTCTCTCCGTCATCCGCGTAAGGAGAAACCTGGCTACGAGAAGACGATGGTCTGACCCAGTGTTAAGTTACGGAACAACAGCGGCATCGGTTAGGCAAAAAATACGGTCAACGATGGTGAGGTCAAATTCATTGTGCTACCGTCTACTGGGAGACTTCCACGTCCGACGTTGTGAGAGCTGCTTCTGGAACTGTGAGTTACCGTGGATAGTTTTGATCGACATGATGAACTCAGATAATCTTTAACCCTGATCGTTCCATTCCAGTTCGTAGGTCCCGTTGTGATGCTGTTCAGGCGTCCATCTGGGTCAATCTTGGCATTGAAATAGCCGACGATGACTTTGAAGAAGGTATCGTCTCCTCTGAAGAACTTCTTCAGCTCCTAATTGAATGCTTCAATCTCATCTTTAGAGTGGCTCAATGAGACGCTTCGTTTCTCTCTCAGACAAAATGAGACGCCGAAAAAATAGGTTTCCCAAAACGCTTCAAAGGCACAGTCCAAGCTCAGGGACAAAATCTGAGATTTCCGCATAGTTGCGAAGTAGACCCACCTTATGGGGCCCCTGCCAAATGCGAGCTCTCAATTCCTCCGGATAAGCGAGATATAGGGGGAAGCCACCCTGGGGCGCCCACACCCGGAAGCCACTTTGGCTCGCCCCTTTTACGATCTTTCGAGCTCAACACCGGGGAGATGAACGATGCTTTTCGACCAGTAGCCCCGTTCTTTCCTTCACTCTCAACCTCTCTCTTTGTTCAGGTCGGTTCGCGTACATCGGGTGCAAATGACGGAAGTCACGAGCCTCGGACAACTCGTCCACCATGCTTCCGTAGCACAATTTTTGAGGTGCCATAACTTTGCTCCTAGGGGGCCTTCTACGACTCCAGAGACATCATTGGAATCAGCGTGAGACCGTTCTCAAGATAAAACAAAAAAACGATTTTGAGGTTGGACTGTGCCTTTAAGCAAGGTTTAAAAAGTCGGCAAAAAATAGGACACGAAAAACTGTCCTGAAACAAATGGAGAGCTGTTGTCGAAAGAAACCTGAAGTCCGAGGGTCGAGCAGACCGGTTTCTACGAAAAATAAATATATTTGGATTTCATTTGACTCTTTTCGTATTCTTTCGAAGTGAATCGAGCTTGGTGCACCAATTCGTCTTGAAGAAGTCCATTTCAGAATAGGAAATACGACGATTTTGAAAAATCGCGTTTTCCAAATTCAAATAGTCGAAAAAAAACTTTCCAGCTGGAGAATCGTTTTGATTAGTCGGGCATTCGTTCACCTTCTCAACTGAGCAACTATAATAAGCAAAAGGAGGTCGATATGGGCGGGAAACTACAAAGACGAAAGAATAAAGCGAGAAAACCAAAACGAAACAGAGCAAAGGTAATGGGCATTAAGGTTACGAAAATGTAAAAGAAAAAAAAAACGAATTCACCGACGCTCGGGCAAGGGCGACGTCGGAGGGTGAGTGGTCGATCAAAAGATCAATTTTTGTGCCAGCCGATGCCCCGTGCCAGTGATCTGACGCGAACCTGAAACTTTTGATTTTAGGCGGGTAAATGAGCGGTCTGGGTGATCGAGTGAGTGAAGAATCAGGGCTCTGGTGAATTGTTCCGATTCTGCTGTTATTCCGGCCCTGCCGCGTGGGCCTCTCCTGTTCCTCATCCACTTTTCTTTGTGTAAGATTGTAGTATTTTTTGCTGTGTGATGCTATTAGTTGTTTGGTTCTTTTTGTCATGAAAATTCGTTTTAATCTCACGTGCCGTGTCTTTTTCTCAAAAGGCGTTCACAATGCTATATATTTGCTCATTTGCTTTTATTGTGTTGTACTATTCGTTGGAGGGGAGTTTTGACCCGTATATCAAACGGGAATCGGGATTTTACAAGAAAAGAACAAATTATCTTTGGGGTTATTCCGCTGCTACTTTATTCCGCTCAAAATCCACATTTCTGGTAACTCAAGTCACTTAAGAAAAGGAGATCACAATTCAAAAAGAAACCCGAAGAACAGCTCAAAATGGCCTCGAGCATTTCAAGACATCTTCGCTCACGTTTCTCGCCCCGCAATTAAGTGATAGCACGTCGCCACACGTCGCCTCACGCTAACCTTCAGGAAGGGAGTGTAGCTTGATATCAAGCTACTTTTTGATGAGAAAATCACCATTTTGGCGTCACACCCGGACGCCGGCTATTATGATGAGAGTTTTCACTTGGTCACTTGCCGTAAAGAGCGAATTACGAACAGGGCTAAACAAGCTAATCAATGCAATAACGCTGACCTTGTATATCTCATTACCTTCGATTTTTTCATCTGCTTCAACTCATCAACAGCTTCAGCAATAATTCTCTTTAACAGGAGTATCACTCAACTCTTACGCTTTTCAGGGTTCCGACTTGTTAAGCACCATTAGCGAGCTTCCTCGTGATGCCGACGGAAATGACCCAAAACGTATCTAGAAGAGTGAAAGGATCTCGAGAACATCGAAATAAAGCAGATTTCCGTAACTCTTGCTTCGCGAACACACTGCATGATATATCCTCAATCACTGGATGAGGGATCGCCGCGACGCTGCTTGGCGGGAAAAATCGCGCGCGGGAATTCGAAAGGAGAGTGGCTATTGATCGAACGATTCCGCGCCCAACTGCTGAGCGCGGCTATCTCCCTGTGAGACATCAAGGATACACGATTTACTGTGCTTATCTGGGCCAACTTCCGGTCCGCAATTGCGTCTCGACCCGCTTTGCGGCCGCACGCTCCCGAGTTAGAAGAGCTTCCAGCGCCGCGGCCGCCGATCTGCTGACTCTAGGTGGGTTTCGGAAACTGGAAACTAAACGAAATTGGAGAAAACTGTATAAAAAAAGCCATATCGAGTCGGCTTTGGCGCTGGGAACCCGCCTGACTCGAGCGCGTGCGACTGCAAAGCGTGTCGAGACGCAATTGCGGACCGGAATTTGGCTCAGATAAGCACAGTATACGACGCCCTTGAAAATCTGCACTGCGAGAATTACCGACCACAGCCAGAAAGTTTGACCAGTGGCAGATGAAGCTCTTTGAGGCAGCCATCGATTATTCGGGGACTAGGTTGTGGAATTTCGATTGAATGAGGGATCGACGTTTGGCTCAAATATCCCTATATTGTTCCACCTTTCCAATACAACCGAATTTCCCTCATCTATCTCACCCGCGTTCAAAAGAGAGATTTGAGTTTCTCAAAAAAACCACTTGAAAAACAGCGGAATTTTAATATGACTGACTTTTATATGTCGGCGAGAACAGCTACAATAACTGCAGCTTTATATTGCCTGATTATCTAACTGTTTTGCTTTGCTACGGATTAGTTTAATTTTAAATGTAACATTTGTGAGAAACTCGTTAAAAGAAGTGAAATGTCCTATGCTACTGATTTGGCATGGGGATAAACTCAAAAGAAGCGCTAAAAACTCAGTGAAATGATTCATCGTTGATTTGGCTGTGCACTTGTTTACTAAACAAAAATTGAGTGTGACATTGAAAAACCAAATCACGCACTTGTTACTGAGCATTTATGTATTCGTGTGACAGCAATTCTCTTAGTTGACAACTTTCGCATTAACTCACTACGTGATGTTATTTCCACTTTCATGGGAACACAACATAATTTTGCAAGGACCTGAGACTTGTTAACCTAAACTGCAAGCGTTAGGTTGATTTCAGAAGAGATGTGCGTGATTTGGCTTTTCAATGTCACACTCAATTTTTGTTGTTTAGTAAACAACTGCACAGCCAAATCAACGATGAATCATTTCACTGAATTTTAGCGCTTCTTTTGAGTTTATCCCCATGCCAAATCAGTAGCATAAAACATTTCACTTCTTTTAACGAGTTTCTCACAAATGTTACATTTCCAAATCATAATAATCCGTAGCAAAGCAAAACGGTTATATAATTTCACTTTATTTTAGCAAAAGTTTCCTTTTAAAGGCATATTACACCCTCAGATATGACTTTCATATGTCCATGTAGTTGTGTAGTAGAACCCTCTTGCATAACACTTGCCCACCCCTTCTAGCGCCACCACAGTTCACACCCTTTTTCTTGGTTTCCAAACCCAATGACGACTAGATGAAGCAATAAGAACGTAAAGGCTAACCGAACATTGCTCGACACGACGCGGTCGCGTCACGGCTCTATAATTTTCTGTTAGTTTCTAGCCCAATTCTGTTATATCTTGACCACCGACGGTGCTGTTTACCTACTTCCTAGCCCAGGCAGATCCTGAACTGCTCACCCCTGTAGAAGGACGGTTTGTGTATGAAAACACACCGCTCTTCACTTCTTTTATACCATACTCTTTATTATCATCAATTTTGTTTACGAGAGCCGTGACGCGACCGCGTCGTGTTGAGCAATGTTCGGTTGGCCTTCACTCTCTTATGATGAAACAGGATTATAATTTCTGAAAGTTGGGCTCCGCAGAAAAGGTCAAGGATTTGGCATTGCTCCTAAATGTTGTGAATTTGTGGTGAGCGCGAAGCGCTCACCAGGATTTGGCTTTGATCTCTTCCCGCGCGGATGCCCTACAATGAGATCACCTATTCATACCGTCAACAGAGGTATGAGCTGTACACTATTCGACGCGCTGCAAGAAATTACATATGTGTGCAACTTTTCATCCCAACTGGTCCCCGCTTTCTAAAGTTATGACCTCTCAAAGTACGCAAAAACGTTCTCCACCACCGCCTCCGCCTCCGCCTCCCCCTCCACCTCCGTCCGTCGAAAACCATTTTTTTGGAAGGCGTGGACCAAACCGCTCGAAAATTTGTGACTAGAGGTAATCGGCCACGGGAATGACGAAAATAATTGTCAGAACTCACCATAATGACTTCTGGGCCCCTAACGGGCGTTTGAAACTCGGAAACCGGCCTCTCAAGAATAGTTTATGAAAATGGTGGGTTTTTCGTTATCAGTCATTGTTTTCTTAGACTCCATATAAACACCTTGCTCTCCAGGGTGGTGTACTTTGAACGTCCGGCTCGGAAGAGGACGCTGTGCGGGTTGATGTACTTGACCGCGGCGCGTATTCGTTCAAAGCGCACCATCGATAAGAAGGCGTCGCAGGATGTGCTGAAGTGTCGGTTGACTATGTGAGACCTCAGTAGGGGTGTGCAGGACGTCGTAGAATGTGGGCAGGGCCTCAGTAGGAGTATGCAGGACATCATCGAACGTGTGCAGGACCTTAGTAGGAGTGTGCAGGACATCATGGAACGTGTGCAGGACCCCAGTAGGGGTGTGCAGGACGTCGTAGAATGTGTGCAGGACCTCAGTGGGAGTGGGCAGGACATCATGGAACGTGTGCAAGACCTCAGTAGGAGTGTGCAGGACATCATGGAACGTGTGCAAGACCTTAGTAGGAGTGTGCAGGACATCATGGGACCTGTGCAGGACCTCAGTAGGAGTGTGCAGGACATCATGGGACCTGTGCAGGACCTCAGTAGGAGTGTGCAGGACATCATGGATCGTGTGCAAGACCTTAGTAGGAGTGTGCAGGACATCATGGAACGTGTGCAAGACCTTAGTAGGAGTGTGCAGGACATCATGGGACGTGTGCAGGACCCCAGAAGGGGTGTGCAGGACATCATGGGACCTGTGCAGGACCTCAGTAGGGGTGTGCAGGACATCATGGATCGTGTGCAAGACCTTAGTAGGAGTGTGCAGGACACCATGGGACCTGTGCAGAACCTCAGTAGGGGTGTGCAGGACATCATGGAACGTGTGCAAGACCTTAGTAGGAGTGGGCAGGACATCATGGGACGTGTGCAGGACCCCAGAAGGGGTGTGCAGGACATCATGGGACCTGTGCAGGACCTCAGTAGGGGTGTGCAGGACATCGTGGATCGTGTGCAAGACCATAGTAGGAGTGTGCAGGACACCATGGGACCTGTGCAGGACCTCAGTAGGAGTGTGCAGGACATCACTGTACGTGTGCAGGACCGTAGTAGACGTGGGCAGGACATCATGGGACGTGTGCAGGACCCCAGAAGGGGTGTGCAGGACATCATGGAACGTGTGCAAGACCTTAGTAGGAGTGTGCAGGACATCATGGGACCTGTGCAGGACCTCAGTAGGAGTGTGCAGGACATCATGGGACCTGTGCAGGACCTCAGTAGGAGTGTGCAGGACATCATGGATCGTGTGCAAGACCTTAGTAGGAGTGTGCAGGACATCATGGGACCTGTGCAGGACCTCAGTAGGAGTGTGCAGGACATCATGGGACCTGTGCAGGACCTCAGTAGGAGTGTGCAGGACATCATGGATCGTGTGCAAGACGTTAGTAGGAGTGTGCAGGACATCATGGGACCTGTGCAGGACCTCAGTAAGGAGTGTGCAGGACATCATTGTACGTGTGTGCAGGACCGTAGTGAACGTGGACAGGACATCATGGGACGTGTGCAGGACCCCAGTAGGGTGTGCAGGACGTCGTAGAATGTGTGCAGGACCTCAGTAGGAGTGTGCAGGACATCATGGAACGTGCAGGACCTTAGTAGGAGTGCGCAGGACATCATGGGACCTGTGCAGGACCTCAGTAGGAGTGAGCAGGACATCATGGAACGTGTGCAAGACCTTAGTAGGAGTGTGCAGGACATCATGGGACCTGTGCAGGACCTCGGTAGGAGTGTGCAGGACATCATGGAACGTGTGCAGGACCGTATTACGAGCAGACAGGACATCATGGGACGTGGGCAGGACCCCAGGAGGAGTGTGCGGTACCTCGTAGAATGTGTGCGGGACCTCAGTAGGAGTGTGCAGGACATCATGGAACGTGTGCAAGACCTTAGTAGGAGTGTGCAGGACATCATGGGACCTGTGCAGGACCTCAGTAGGAGTGTGCAGGACATCATGGAACGTGTGCAAGACCGTAGTAGGAGTGGACAGGACATCATGGGACGTGTGCAGGACCCCAGTAGGGGTGTGCAGGACGTCGTAGAATGTGCGCAGGACCTCAGTAGGAGTGTGCAGGACATCATGGAACGTGTGCAAGACCTTAGTAGGAGTGTGCACGACATCATGGGACCTGTGCAGGACCTCAGTAGGAGTGTGCAGGACATCATGGAACGTGTGCAAGACCTTAGTAGGAGTGTGCAGGACATCATGGGACCCGTGCAGGACCTCAGTAGGGGTGTGCAGAACATCATGGGGCCTGTGCAGGACCTCAGTAGGAGTGTGCAGGACATCATGGAGCGTGTGCAAGACCGTAGTAGGAGTGTGCAGGACACCATGGGACCTGTGCAGGACCTCAGTAGGAGTGTGCAGGACATCATTGTACGTGTGCAGGACCGTAGTATAAGTGGGCAGGACATCATGGGACGTGTAGGACCCCCAGAAGGGGTGTGCAGGACATCATGGGACCTGTGCAGGACCTCAGTAGGGTGTGCAGGACATCATGGATCGTGTGCAAGACCTTAGTAGGAGTGTGCAGGACACCATAGGACCTGTGCAGGACCTCAGTAGGGGTGTGCAGGACATCATGGAACGTGTGCAAGACCTTAGTAGGAGTGTGCAGGACATCATGGGACGTGTGCAGGACCCCAGAAGGGGTGTGCAGGACATCATGGGACCTGTGCAGGACCTCAGTAGGGGTGTGCAGGACATCATGGATCGTGTGCAAGACCTTAGTAGGAGTGTGCAGGACACCATGGGACCTGTGCAGAACCTCAGTAGGGGTGTGCAGGACATCATGGAACGTGTGCAAGACCTTAGTAGGAGTGGGCAGGACATCATGGGACGTGTGCAGGACCCCAGAAGGGGTGTGCAGGACATCATGGGACCTGTGCAGGACCTCAGTAGGGGTGTGCAGGACATCGTGGATCGTGTGCAAGACCATAGTAGGAGTGTGCAGGACACCATGGGACCTGTGCAGGACCTCAGTAGGAGTGTGCAGGACATCACTGTACGTGTGCCAGGACTGTAGTAGAACGTGGGCAGGACATCATGGGACGTGTGCAGGACCCCAGAAGGGGTGTGCAGGACATCATGGAACGTGTGCAAGACCTTAGTAGGAGTGTGCAGGACATCATGGGACCTGTGCAGGACCTCAGTAGGAAGTGTGCAGGGACATCACCAGGGGACCTGTGCAGGACCTCAGTAGGAGTGTGCAGGACATCATGGATCGTGTGCAAGACCTTAGTAGGAGTGTGCAGGACATCATGGGACCTGTGCAGGACCTCAGTAGGAAGTGTGCAGGACATCATGGGACCTGTGCAGGACCTCAGTAGGAGTGTGCAGGACATCATGGATCGTGTGCAAGACGTTAGTAAGTGTGCAGGACATCATGGGACCTGTGCAGGACCTCAGTAGGAGTGTGCAGGACATCATTGTACGTGTGCAGGACCGTAGTAGACGTGGACAGGACATCATGGGATGTGCAGGAACCCAGTAGGGGTGTGCAGGACGTCGTAGATTGTGTGCAGGACCTCAGTAGGAGTGTGCAGGACATCATTGAAAGTGTGCAGGACCGTAGTAGGAGTGGGCAGGACATCATGGGACGTGTGCAGGACCTCAGTAGGAGTGAGCAGGACATCATGGAACGTGTGCAAGACCTTAGTAGGAGTGTGCAGGACATCATGGGACCTGTGCAGGACATCGGTAGGAGTGTGCAGGGACATCATGGAACGTGTGCAGGACCGTATTAGGAGTAGACAGGACATCATGGGACGTGTGCAGGACCCCAGTAGGGGTGTGCAGGACGTCGTAGAATGTGTGCGGGACCTCAGTAGGAGTGTGCAGGACATCATGGAACGTGTGCAAGACCTTAGTAGGAGTGTGCAGGACATCATGGGACCTGTGCAGGACTCTCAGTAGGAGTGTGCAGGACATCATGGAACGTGTGCAAGACTGCAGTAAGGGAGTGGACAGGACATCATGGGACGTGTGCAGGACCCCAGTAGGGGTGTGCAGGACGTCGCAGAATGTGCGCAGGACCTCAGTAGGAGTGAGCAGGACATCATGGAACGTGTGCAAGACCTTAGTAGGAGTGTGCACGACATCATGGGACGTGTGCAGGACCGCAGTAGGGGTGTGCAGGATCTCATGGAACGTGTGCCAGACCTTAGTAGGAGTGTGCAGGACATCATGGGACCCGTGCAGGACCTCAGTAGGAGTGTGCAGGACATCATGGGACCTGTGCAGGACCTCAGTAGGAGTGTGCAGGACATCATGGATCGTGTGCAAGACCTTAGTAGGAGTGTGCAGGACACCATGGGACCTGTGCAGGACCTCAGTAGGAGTGTGCAGGACATCATTGTACGTGTGCAGGACCGTAGTATAAGTGGGCAGGACATCATGGGACGTGTGTAGGACCCCAGAAGGGGTGTGCAGGACATCATGGGACCTGTGCAGGACCTCAGTAGGGGTGTGCAGGACATCATGGATCGTGTGCAAGACCTTAGTAGGAGTGTGCAGGACACCATAGGACCTGTGCAGGACCTCAGTAGGGGTGTGCAGGACATCATGGAACGTGTGCAAGACCTTAGTAGGAGTGGGCAGGACATCACGGGACGTGTGCAGGACCCCAGAAGGGGTGTGCAGGACATCATTGGACCTGTGCAGGACCTCAGTAGGGGTGTGCAGGACATCATGGATCGTGTGCAAGACCATAGTAGGAGTGTGCAGGACACCATGGGACCTGTGCAGGACCTCAGTAGGAGTGTGCAGAACATCATTGTACGTGTGCAGGACCGTAGTAGACGTGGGCAGGACATCATGGGACGTGTGCAGGACCCCAGAAGGGGTGTGCAGGACATCATGGAACGTGTGCAAGACCTTAGTAGGAGTGTGCAGGACATCATGGGACCTGTGCAGGACCTCAGTAGGAGTGTGCAGGATATTATGGGACCTGTGCAGGACCTCCGCTTAATGTCCAGGACACCGTATGCAAGTCATGCCTCCGAATCAACAAGAGCGATAGGCGATTGCGCCAGAACAAGGCTATTGTAATCTCACTCGAGTTGGCTCTAAAATTTTCTAAGTTCTGACCCCGAATTCGCTACATCTTCACTACCGCTGGTGTTGTTTTTCTGCTTGTAGTCCAGGCAGATCCTCAACTGCTGACCTCTGAAGAAGGACGGTGTGTGAATGAAGACACACCGCTCTTCACTTCTTTTATCTTTATCATTGATCAATTGGGTATCATCAAATTTGTTTAAGAGAGCCGAATAACATCATTCCTAAGGTTACGGTAGTCCTCTTCTAGCGCACTTAACTATCGTTCGTGCTGGAAATCAAATTCCATTTTCAGGCTCAATTTTATGATTGAGCCCGGTAGACCACACTGGTAAACTTTGGCGCGTCAAAATGTTGGACGATGAGGTTGGAAGGCGTCAAAGATTAATATCCGCCACCGATTCTCACCAGTCATCTAGCACTTTTTCCTAGAATGTTGGTGCGACCGTAAGACAACAGGAAAATAGTTACGGCACGAACTCCACACATGCAAAAAACTCTTAAAATGATTTTGGCGCGAAATTCAAATTCGTATTTACAGTGTGTTCCGATTGACTTTTCTTTAATGAAGAAGGGAGTTGAAAGAAGAATGAAGGTTTTTCATGGGCCCTTCAACATTTTCGTTCTTTAGAGGGGCCAAGCTACGCAAAAACATGAAAAAATAATATACGGTTTTCTGCGCGTACGATGTATTTAACTATCGTTCTTGTTCCGAATCAGACATATGGGCCGGCGCAGACGAGCCACGTCAGCAAGAACCGGTGAAGTTTGGCTAGAGCGACTGACCCTGGGTCTATCCTAGACGGGGGTAAGGCCACCCAAGACTCATAGAAATGATGGAAAATTCTGATAAAAGATGTCTGATACTGCTATCAATCATTGTTTTTATAGAAACTTCATGAAAATACTCCGACTGGTAGCCTTACCAATGGGTGGTTCATTTCACTTCTGTCTTGAATTTGAATGGTGGGTGCCCCCCTCTCCCCCGTCTAGGATTGTGCCCCAACCCTGTACAATTGGGTCATTTTAAAACTCATTTCTTCATTTTCTCGATTTTTAAATTCAAAAAGTATATGCCTTGTATCTTGTCTGTAGGAAGCCGCGTTGCAACTATTATCTTGCAATCCTAGCAGCTGTTTCTTCATTTCTACCACTATGTTTCAAAGAAAAACAACTTGCCTTTTAGAGCTTGACGATATTGTAGAAGGAAACCCTTGTAAAAAGTTGTGAAATTTCTGAAAGTTGGGCTCCGCAGAAAAGGTCAAGGATTTGGCATTGCTCCTAAATGTCGTGAAATTGTCTTATTGGATTTGGCTCTCAACTTGATTTTTCAAATGTAGTGAAATTGTCGAATTGATTTGGCTGTGATGATACTATATGCAGATAACATAATCATTAAATGTAGTGAAATTGTTGCAAACGGATTTGGCAGGAGCTCTATCAATTATCACAGTCAAATCACGCGTCAGAAGGGGTTTTCCTTGGAGCGCATATTGAATCAAATAAGAACAAGAATAAGTCTAGCAGCAAAAACGTTTCCATACAATGCGAACCGTGAAAGCATTGAGGACACGAAGACATAGTCAGTAGCGAGTAAATTGCGTTAGATTTCGTTTTCATGAATTTTATCTCATCGGTGAGGGAAGATCTGGTACCTGAAAAGGCCACACTGAAACGGCAGAATAGCATTTGGAAACCTTAATTCTAGCCCATAAGGCCACGTTTCGTTCAGCATTGTTGACTGAGGATTATTATTTTTTTCTTTTTGTCTTCATTCGCTCGCCAGAGGACCTTCTGACGCGTGATTTGACTGTGATAATTGATAGAGCTCCTGCCAAATCCGTTTGCAACAATTTCACTACATTTAATGATTATGTTATCTGCATATAGTATCATCACAGCCAAATCAATTCGACAATTTCTACCACATTTGAAAAATCGTTGAGACCCAAATCCAATAAGCCAATTTCACGACATTTTAGAGCAATGCCAAATCCTTGACCTTTTCTGCGGAGCCCAACTTTCAGAAATTGTTTTATTGGATTTGGCTCTCAACTTGATTTTTCAAATGTAGTGAAATTGTCGAATTGATTTGGCTGTGATGATACTATATGCAGATAACATAATCATTAAATGTAGTGAAATTGTTGCAAACGGATTTTGCAGGAGCTCTATCAATTATCACAGTCAAATCACGCGTCAGAAGGGGTTTTCCTTGAAGCGCATATTGAATCGAATGAGAACAGGAATAAACCTAGCAGCAAAAACGTTTCTATACAATGCGAACCGTGAAAGCGTTGAGGACACGAAGACATAGAGTCAGTAGCGAGTAAATTGCGTTAGATTTCGTTTTCATGATTTTTATCTCATCGGTGAGGGAAGGTCTGGTACCTTATTGTTAGTGGGAGCTACACTGAAAGGGCAGAATAGCATTCGGAAACCTTAATTCTAGCCCATAAGGCCACGTTTCGTTCAGCATTGTTGACTGAGGATTATTATTTTTTCTTTTTGTCTTCATTCGCTCACCAGAGGACCTTCTGACGTGTGATTTGACTGTGATAATTGATAGAGCTCCTGCCAAATCCGTTTGCAACAATTTCACTAGATTTAATGATTATGTTATCTGCATATAGTATCATCACAGCCAAATCAATTCGACAATTTCACTACATTTGAAAAATCAAGTTGAGAGCCAAATCCAATAAAACAATTTCACAACATTTAGAAGCAATGCCAAATCCTTGACCTTTTCTGCGGAGCCCAACTTTCAGAAATTTCACAACTTTACAAGGGTTTCCTTCTACAATATCGTCGAGCTCCAGAAGTCAAGTTGTTTTTTCGAAAACATAGTGGTAGAAATGAAGAAACAACCGCTCCGCTGCTAAGACTGCAAGATAATTGTTGCAACGCGGCTTCCTACAAATAGATGCAAGGCATATACTTTTGAATTTAAAAGTCGAAAAATGAAGAAATGAGTTTCAAAATGACCCAATTGAACAGGTTCTAGGCACTCTTCTAGACGGGGGTAACGCACCACTCAAGACAGAAATGAAATGAACGGCCCATTGGTGAGGCTACCAGTCGAAGTATTTCCGTAGAGCTCTAATAAAAACAATGATTGATAGCGCAGTATCAGGCCTCTTTTATCAGAGTTTTCCATCATTTCTATGAGTTTTTGCGTAGCTTGGCCCCTCTAGTGAAAGAAAATGTTGAAGGGGCTCCATGAAAACCTTCATTTGTAAAGAAAAGTCAATCGGAACACATTGTAAATACGAATTTGAATTTCGCGCCAAAATCATTTTCGGAGTTTTTCTGCATGTGGAGTTCGCGCCGTAACCAATTTTTCCTGTTATCTTACTGTCGCACCAACATTCTAGGAAAAAGGGCTAGATGACTGGTGAGAATTGGTGGCGGATATTAACCTCATCGTCCAACGTTTTGACTCGCCAAAGTTTTGCAGTGTGGTCTACCGGGCTCAACTGGCGAAATTGAGCCTGAAAAATGGAAATTGATTTCCAGCGCGAACGATAGTTAAGTGCGCCAGAAGAGGACTACCGTAATCTCAGGAATGATGTTATTCGGCCTCGCAAACAAATTTGATGATACCCAATTGATCAATGATAAAGTATAAAAGAAGTGAAGAGCGGTGTCTTGATTCACACCGTCCTTCCTCTAGGGTCAGCAGTTGAGGATCTGCCTGGACTAAAAGCAGGGAAACATCACCACCTGTAGGGAAGATGAAGCGAAATCGGAGTCAGAACTTAGAAAATTTTAGAGCCAACTCGAGTGAGATTACGGTAGCCCTGTTCTGGCGGACTTAACTATCGTTCTTGTAGATTCGGAGGCCTGGCTTGCATACGGTGTCCTGAACATTGAACTGAGGTCCTGCACACCCCTACTGAGATCCAGCACACATTCCATGAAGTCCTGCTCATCCTTACAGGGTCTTGCACACGTTTCACGATGTCCTGCACACTCCTACTGATGTCCTGCACACATTCCACGAAGTTCTGATCATCCTTACAGGGGTCTTGCACACGTTTCATGATGTCCTGCACACTCCTACTAAGGTCCTGCACACATTCCATGATGTCCTGCACACCCCTATTGGGGTCCTGCACACGCTTCATGATGTCCTGCACACTCCTACTGATGTCCTGCACACATTCCACGAAGTTCTGATCATCCTTTACAGGGTCTTGCACATGCTTCATGATGTCCTGCACACTCCTACCAAGGTCCTGCACACATTCTACGACGTCCTGCACACTCCCTACTGGGGTCCTGCACAGGTCCCATGATGTCCTGCACACTCCTACTGATGTTCTGCAAACATTCTACGATGTCCTGCACACCCCTACTGGGGTCCTGGCACAGGTTCCATGATGTCCTGCACACTCTACTGGGGTCCTGCACAGGTCCCATGAAGTCCTGCTCATCCTTACAGGGGTCTTGCACATGTTTCATGATGTCCTGCACACTCCTACTAGGGTCCTGCACACATTCTACGACGTCCTGCACACCCCCTACTGGGGTCCTGCACAGGTCCCATGATGTCCTGCACACTCCTACTGGGATGTTCTGCACACATTCTACGATGTCCTGTACACCCTACTGGGGTCCTACACAGGTTCCATGATGTCCTGCACACTTCTACTGGGGTCCTGCACAGGTCCCATGATGTCCTGCACACTCCTACTAAGGTCCTGCACACTCCTACTGAGGTCCTGCACACTATTCTTACGACGTCCTGCACACTCTACTGGGGTCCTGCACACAGTTCCATGATATCCTGCGCACTCCTACTGGGAGGTCCTGGGTACAGGTCCCATAATGTCATGCACACCCTACTAGGGAGGTCCTGCACACACCCTCAGCTGGGGTCCTGCACAGAGTCCCATGATGTCCCTGGGCACACTCCTACTAAGGTCCTGGCACACACTCCCACTGGGAGGTCCTGGGCAACACATTCTACGACGTCCTGCACACCCTTACTGGGAGTCCTGCACAGGTCCCAAAATGTCTCTGCACACACTCCTACTGAGGTCCTGCACACCCCCACTGGGGTCCTGCACAGGTCCCATGGGATGTCCTGCACACTCCTACTAAGGTCCTGCACACTCCTACTGGGAGGTCCTGCACACATTCCCAATACGACGTCCTGCACACCCCTACTGGGGTCCTGCACAGGTCCCAGATGGGATGTCCTGCACACTCCTACTAAGGTCCTGCACACACTCCTACTGAGGTCCTGCACACATTCTACGGCGTCCTGCACACCCCCTACTGGGAGATCCAGCACACATTCCATGAAGTCCTGCTCATTCCTCACAGGGTCTTGCACACGTTTCATGATGTCCTGCACACTCCTACCGGGATGTCCTGCGTACACATTCCACGAAGTTCTGATCATCCTTTACAGGGGGTCTTGCACACGTTTCATGATGTCCTGCACACACTCCTACTAAGGTCCTGGGCACACACATTCCATGATGTCCTGCACACCCCTATTGGGGTCCTGCACACGCTTCATGATGTCCTGCACACTCCTACTGATGTTCACTGCACACACATTCCACGAAGTTCTGATCATCCCCTTGACAGGGGTCTTGCACACGTTTCATGATGTCCTGCACACTCCTTACTATAGAGTCCTGCACACATCTCCATGATGTCCTGCAGCCACCCCTATTGGGGTCCTGCACACGTTCCATGGCGATGTCCTGTGTAATTTTACTATGGTCCCACACACATTCCATGACGTCCTGCTCAACACCCTTACTGCCAGGGTCCTGCACACGCTTCACTTGATGTCCTGCACACTCCTACTGGGATGTCCTGCACACATTCCGTCGTGAAGTTCTGATCATACTTACAGGGTCTTGCACATGTTTCATGATGTCCTGCACACTCCTACTAAGGTCCTGCACACATTCTACGACGTCCTGCACACATTCTACTGGGGTCCTGCACACTGTCCCATGATGTCCTGCACACTCTACTGATGTTCTGCACACATTCTACGATGTCCTGCACACCCCTGTATTCAGGTCCCACACAGGTTCCATGATGTCCTGCACACCTACTCTACATGGGGTCCTGCACAGGTCCCATGATGTCCTGCACACTCCTGGAGTCTGCACCTCTGCAGGGTCCTGCACATTCTCGACATAGCTGAAGGTCCTGCACACATTCTACGACAGGGTCCCACTTTTACCAAACACGTTCCATGATATCCTGCACACTCCTACTGGGGTCCTGTACAGGTCCCATAATGCTCATGCTACACTCCTACTGAGGTCCTGCACACATCCCTACTGGGGTCCTGGCACAGGTCCCATGATGTCCTGCACACTCCCTACATAAGGTCCCTGCACACTCCCACTGGAGGAGTCCTGCACACATTCTACGACGTCCTGCACATCCCTGCAGGGGTCCTGCACAGGTCCCAAAATGTCCTGCAGCCACTCCCTACTGGGAGGTCCTGCACACCCCTCACTGAGGTCTGCTGCACAGGTCCCATGATGTCCTGTACACTCCTACTAAGGTCCTGCACACTCCTACCGGGCATCCTGCACACATCTCTACGACGTCACTGCACACCCCTTACTGGGGTCCCTGCACAGGTCCCATGATGTCCTGCACACTCCTACCAAGGTCCTGCACACTCCTACCGGGAGGTCCTGCACACATCTCTACGATCTCCTGCACACCCCTACTGGGGTCCTGCACACGTTCCATGATGTCCTGCGCACTCCTACTGAGGTCCTGTACAGGTCCCATAATGTCATGCACACTCCTACTGAGGTCCTGCACACCCCTACTGAGGGTCCTGCACAGGTCCCATGATGTCCCTGCACACTCCTGACTAGGCATCCTGCACACTCCCCACTGAGGTCCTGCACATATTCTACGACGTCCTGCACACTCCTATACTGGGGTCCTGCACAGGTCCCAAAATGTCCTGCACACTCCTACTGGGAGGTTGTCCTGCACACCCCTACTGGGGTCACTGCACAGGTCCCATGATGTCCTGCACACTCCTACTAAGGTCCTGCACACTCCTACTGGAGGTCCTGCACACATTCTACGACGTCCTGCACACCCCTTACTGGGGTCTGCTGCACAGGTCCCATGATGTCCTGCACACTCCCTACTAAGGTCCTGGCACACTCCTACTGGAGGTCCTGCACACATCTCTACGGCGTCCTGGGTACACCCCCTTACTGAGATCCAGCACACATTCCATGAACAGTCCTGCCTTCATCCTTACAGGGTCTTGCACACGTTTCATGATGTCCCTTGCACGCTCCTTACTGATGTCCTTGGCACACATTCCGTAACGAAGTTCTGATCAACCTTACAGGGGTCTTGCACACGTTTACATGATGTCCTGCACACTCCTATCAAGGTCCTGCACACATTCCATGATGTCCTGCACACCCCTATTGGGGTCCTGCACACGCTTCATGATGTCCTGCACACTCCTACTGATGTCCTGCACACATTCCACGAAGTTCTGAAGTCATCCCTGTACAGGGGGCCTGCACATGCACGTTTTCATGATGTCCTGCACACTCCTACTAAGGTCCTGCACACATTCCATGATGTCACTGCACACCCCTATTGGGTCCTGCACACGCCTCTATGATGTCTCTGTGTAATTTTACTAAGATCCTACACACATTCCATGAGACGTCCTGCTCCAACCCTGCTGGTCCTGCACACGCTTCATGATGTCCTGCACACTCCCACTGGGATGTCCCTGCACACATTCCATGAAGTCCTGCTCATCCCCTTACAGGGTCTTGCACATGTTTCATGATGTCCTGCACACTCCCTACTAAGGTCCTGCTCACATCTCTACGACGTCCTGCACACTCCTACTGGGTCCAGGTACAGGAATCCCATGATGTCCCTGCACACTCCTACTGGGATGTTCTGGGTACACATTCTACGATGCTCTGCACACCCTTTACTGGGGTCCTACACAGGTTCCATGATGTCACTGCACACTCCTACTGGGGTCCTGCAACAGGTCCCATGATGTCCTGCACACTCCTACTAAGGTCCTGCGCACTCCTACATGAGGTCCTGCACACATTCTACGACGTCCTGCACACCCCTACTGGATTCCTGCACACGTTCCATGATATCCTGCCTCTCTACTGGAGGTCCTGCACAGGTCCCATAATGTCATGCACACTTCCTACTGAGGTCCTGGCACACCCCTGACTGGGGTCCTGCACAGAGTCCCATGACGTCCTGCACACTCCCTACTGGCGGTCCTGCACTCCCACTGGGGTCCTGCACACATTCTACGACGTCCTGCACACCCACCACTGGGGGTCCTGCTGGAGTCCCAAAATGTCCTGCACACTCCTACTGAGGTCCTGCACACATTATACGACGTCCTGCACACCCCTACTGGGGGTCACTGCACAGGTCCCATGATGTCCTGCACACTCCTACTAAGGTCCTGCACACTCCTACTGGAGGTCCTGCACACATCTCTACGGCGTCCTGCACACCCCTACTGAGGGGTTGCTGTAGTTCCACGACGTCCTGCATACCCTACTGCGGTCTCGCATAGTCAACCGACACTTCAGCACACCCCTGCACGACGACTTCTTATCTTTGGTGCGCATGGTACAAAACACGCGCGCCACGCTCAAAAACAACCCTTCCGCATAGCGTCCTGTTCTGCCGGACGTTTAGGAGTACACCACCCCAGAGAGCAAGGTATTTATATGGAGCGCCCTAAGAAAACAATGACTGATAACGAAAAACCCGTCATTTTTATAAACTAATCTTGAGAGGCCGGTTTCCGAGTTTCAAACGCCCGTTAGGGGCCCAGAAGTCATTATGGTGAGTTCTGGACAATTATTTTCGTCATTCCCGTGGTCTATTACATCTAGTCACAAATTTTCGAGCGACGGGTCCACGCTCTTCCAAAAAATGGTATCTGACGGACGGAGGTGGAGGCGGAGGCGGAGGCGGAGGTGGAGGCGGAGGCGGGAGGCGGAGGTGGGAGGTGGGAGGCGGAGGCGGAGGTGGAGGCGGAGGCGGTGGTGGAGAACGTTTTTATGTACTTTGAGAGGTCATAACTTCAGGAAGCGGGGACCAGCTGGGATGAAAAGTTGCACACATATGTAATTTCTTGCAGCGCGTCGAATAGTGTACAGCTCATACCTCCGTTGACGGTATGAATAGGTGATCTCATTGTAGGGCATCCGCGCGGGAAGAGATCAAAGCCAAATCCTGGTGAGCGCTTCGCGCTCACCACAATTTGCCACCGGCACAAAATTCTCACGGAAGTGAAGTAGTTTTTCTTACCAGAGCTTTTCATGAGTAGGCCCCAATATCCTGTTATCTCTATCACCGATAAGGCTATTTCCCGAATCCCTAGTGTGTTCAGCTTCAACCGCTCACCTCCGGAGAATAGCCGTGTGTGAATGAGAACACACCGCTCTCAATTTCTTTTATACCCTACCCTTTATCAACTGGTTATCATCAATTTTGTTTGCCGTGAGAATTTTTGCCGGTGGCAATTTATAATCGTCTCTACATGAACGGAATACCGGTATGGAGCTTCGGGGGTCGGACCTGCTCATGGTGCGGCGCGCGGCCCAGCTAATCGCCATTATTTCATTTGCCATCGCAACACTAATAGCGAAACGAATGAGGAATCATTAAGTGCTGATGGGACATACAAATACTTACATTGAAACAATGAAAACAAGTAATTGCAAAGGAAATTAACATTTCATTATTTAAAACCGCATGTTCGTCGAGCTGTACGTGTTGTGTTCATTCACGGGTAACGCGCCAATATTACGCCATATTTTTTCCATTTT